>LBNU01019598.1:28428-51135 GCA_014162995.1 Artemisia annua
TGTACTATTGAATTTGACGCGTTCGGTTTTTCTGTAAAGGATTTCCTGACTCGTCACATCCTCCTTCGATGTGACAGCTCGGGTAATCTCTATCCAGATACCAAGCCGTCAATTATCCCTACTGCTTTTGTCTCCACAAGCCCCTCCACGTGGCATCAACGTCTTGGTCATCCCGGTGACGAAGTGCTACGATCTCTTGTTTCACGTCAATTTATTTCATGTAATAAAGAAAAGACTCCACATGTTTGTCATGCTTTTCAACTTGGCAAACACGTGAAACTTCCTTTCTATAGTTCGAATTCTATTGTTGAACATCCCTTTGATATTATCCATTCTGATTTATGGACTTCTCCAATTGTTAGTTATAGTGGTTTTAAATATTATGTTCTTTTTCTCGATCATTTCTCTCATTACTTGTGGATTTATCCTCTTCGTAACAAATCTGACATGTTTGATAAGTTTTTGCATTTTCGAACTTATGTTAAAAATCAATTTAAATGTGAAATAAAAAGTTTCCAATGTGATCATGGTGGTGAGTTCGATAATAACCGCTTACACACCCTTTTTGCTAATCACGGTATACAATTCAGGTTTTCTTGCCCAAAAACCTCTCAACAAAATGGCAAGGCAGTACGCATGATTAGAACCATTAACAATATCATTCGTACACTCTTATTTCAGGCTCACTTACCCCCTACATTCTGGGTCGAGGCCCTACATATGGCAACTTATCTCCTGAATCTTTTACCCTCTACCGCCATTAACAATGAAATCCCTTACACCAGACTTTTCCACAAAACACCCGACTACTCTAACTTACGTATATTTGGGTGTCTATGCTACCCTCACCTTCACTCCCCTCACAAACTTGCCCCATGCGCAACACCATGCACAGACTTGTATTAATTAGTAAATGTCAAAATAAGCCCGATGAGCCCATGTGTCTTGTTAGTCGGCCGAACAAGGATCCAAGGAGGAGGTGGGTTTGTTTGCTTGGAGGTTAAGCTTTATTATTAATATTGTATCGTACATATTAATTATTTAAATGTACATATCTATATTATTTATTATTAGTATTGTATTGTATCGTACATTATATATATATATATATATATATATATATATATATATATATATATNTACCAAGCCGTCAATTATCCCTACTGCTTTTGTCTCCACAAGCCCCTCCACGTGGCATCAACGTCTTGGTCATCCTGGTGACGAAGTGCTACGATCTCTTGTTTCATGTCAATTTATTTCATGTAATAAAGAAAAGACTCCACATGTTTGTCATGCTTGTCAACTTGGCAAACACGTGAAACTTCCTTTCTATAGTTCGAATTCTATTGTTGAACATCCCTTTAATATTATCCATTCTGATTTATGGACTTCTCCAATTGTTAGTTCTAGTGGTTTTAAATATTATGTTCTTTTTCTCGATCATTTCTCTCATTACTTGTGGATTTATCCTCTTCGTAACAAATCTGACATGTTTGATAAGTTTTTGCATTTTCGAACTTATGTTAAAAATCAATTTAAATGTGTAATAAAAAGTTTCCAATGTGATCATGGTGGTGAGTTCGATAATAACCGCTTACACACCCTTTTTGCTAATCACGGTATACAATTCAGGTTTTCTTGCCCAAAAACCTCTCAACAAAATGGCAAGGCAGAACGCATGATTAGAACCATTAACAATGTCATTCGTACACTCTTATTTCAGGCTCACTTGTACTTCCTGCACAACACTAATACACCATACTTGTATGTTTTCATTCCGAAATCTTCACTCACATGATGAAAATTTCATGATAACTGCATACAAAAACATGAGACTTACATGTCACTCGGCCACATTTTCTTGGATTCCAAGATACCTATGAGAGATAAATAGACTTTCCCTTGAGGACTGTTGTAACAAAAATATATTGCTTATCTATTCATCATTATTTAACTTTCTAGGTGAATCTCCAAAACACCCAAAAGTTGCTTATATAATTTTTTAGTTATAGTAGTAGAAAATCTCTACACTATCTCGCATATAAGACCATTACTAATAAGTATGATTAACATATAATTTTGTGCAAGAAGACAAATGAATCCAAATTTGAAACATTGTCCATTGTTGAACCTAGCTGATATGAATTTCATCAGTGAAATCTGTAAATAACATACAATTAGACCACATCAGTAGAAAAAGTTTCATTATGTGTTAACCCAAATTGCAATTGTAAAATTAGATATATAATTAGTGATATATTCAAATCAAATTTGTTATATTTGTACGTATATATCTAAAAATCAGTGGCGGCGATTAGCATGTGCAAGTGGTGCAACCGCACCGGGCCCTCTTTGTAAGGGTCCCCCAATTTAGTTTAATAAACGTTTAATATATAAACGTTTAGAATTTTTAGTGTCTTTGTTAAATATTATCAAAGTTGAACCGCGGGCCACATACAAAAAATAGAAGACAAACTTTGAGCCAATACAAAAAGAGTGAAAGACTTGGATTATGGAAACCTCATTTGTGATTTCGCACAGGGCCCCCAAATCAATGTGACGGCCCTGCTAAAAATATCTATAATAGTCATATTTTGCATATAGTCCAGTACGTAGATTTCATACTTATTATTTGACCAACCATATGTTATATACACATCAAGACCCAATGATCACGTTGAATTTTAAAACTGAAAGGTTTATATGCTAATAGGGCTACTGTTTAAAACATGCGGGTTCTAATTTATTATGTGTATATATGTATATACACAACCAATCGATTGTAAATACTATCAACTCATTTTTTTTATAATATTAGAACATTATATACACATAATAGTGTTTTCTCAATACATTTGACACTACACTCACCTATATTAGCATCTACATTCTTTCAAAACTATATATTGTTAGTATGACTTAAAATTTTTCATCGTTATATATAAATGTCATTTTGTCTTAAATGATACCAAAAGAATACACGTAATTTGTAAACTATAAAGGTTATTCTAATTTCATTATTCATTTTAAACTATTATAAACTCCTCAACCAAAATTTTAACATAAATAAGTTTCATCAGTACTATTAAACCAGAGAGTTATCTAAGCTTTCTTTTAACAATGCTTATTTTCTTAGTACAATAAAACACACATGTATTGAGAAAACTAAAATTGGCATACCTATTCCTCATGTGCTAACAAACCCATGTCCAAATATGGGTACATAGCGTAGTATGCCGGTGCTTGTGTATTGGGACATTATCCGGTAACTGTCGGAAGCCATTGTGACCGTCTAAATTCACCACGTTCTACCATATAGGTATATTCTGCATCATCTATGTCAAGATGTAAATAATGTTTTTAATCGCTTTGTACCCATAAGAACGAATAATAATAAACTCAACATGTTTAGAATAGGTGCTCAGTCATGATACCCACAATCACACACATGTATACATAAATAAATGTGGTGGGTCTAAACAACATTTCTTACAATAGAATAACATTGATCCACCTTCCAAGAGACTTCCCAATTGTTGACAGATGGGAGTTAGAATTGATGAAACCTTCAAGTTTCTATACTGATGCAAAAGAGAAACTTATCAATTAATTTGCAGCAACACAAAAATCACAAGTTCAAAAAAACAATTATTATCATCTTACATACACTTACTGAAAACTCAATTTGATATCATTAAACAAACACTTTTCTGTCATTTCTACTTTCGATCATTATAAGTAAAACTTAGCATGCAACGGACTTCCTAAAACACATTCTTCTCAATTTAATTAAGTCAGTTTAGCTAACATCGTTTATACAAAATTACGCGTGGTAATTGATTGTTAGGTGGTATTAATTAATGGGTTAAACAAAAAAATTATATGAAAACTCACCTTAGCGGAATGCTCGACATCAAATTTGAAGGTCACTTGCAGCATGCTTTTCATCCATAATTTAGACATACAAATTGCATACCTCATCGGCTATAGAAAAATGCAAAGTAACGAACAACCAAAATTGAATTGCTATATATGAAGGTACTTTTCGTTTTCACATATCAATATGTATCTTATATTAATTTAATTCCTCACCTCAGCATAGGTTGTTGGTTGGTTTATTGGTTCATAAGCCATGCTTTTTCCTATTAAAAGTTGAACAATTTGAGTTACAACATGGGAGAAAGAGTTTTGAGCTTCTAAAGATTGGAAAAAATAAAACTTATAGTCAATCATGGTTAGAACCATGGTGTAATCCATCACAGTTGATTGTGGTGAGCCACTGTGATGGCAATGAAATAAGCAAAATTCAAAATATCACTTAAAAATGCAGGATTTCATTTAAAGCACCACACCTTATTCTCATTTTTAATTAAGAAACTACACTTTATAGTGTCATGTTTTCATAAACCAATGATATGAACTGCACCTTATTTCGATTAGATTGAAGGGACACATTACCTTAGTTGATTATAGTAACTGTAAATTGGTCCCTCAAACGGAATCATATATAAACTATTGTCCCTTTTATGTGATTTGCATAAACAGGCTTGAAAAGATATGGCATATTCTTATTTAGTACTTCATGAATGCATTACCTAGAGACCTCAGCCTGCCTGTGTATCATGAACATCATATTTATGCTGACATACAAAAAAAATGTTTTTGACATCTTAGTCGGCCACCTCATTTAACCACCTCTACATCAATATCATAGTCAATACAAATAGAAGTATAGCAATTTATATATACCTGGAACCAAGAGATCAATGATTGTGTCTGGGAACATGTAAGAAAGAAGTCCCACCTGATGTAAGTACTCAGCGTGGAGGGGAAGAACAAACTGATGATGAATCAGAATTGAGACTAATCGTCAGTGTTTTGCTTGGGATCATATTTAGCTTTTGAATTGCGGTTTACATTCAAATTAAACAACTAAATATTACATGTTATTGTCTACTTTAGTACTGCAGTAAGATAAACAAACAGCAATATGCATAATTACATGTTGTAGATTTCTTTCAAGAATAGATTTTTCTTTAAACTCCTCCGAGAAACTTGTTGATTTGGATAATGGTAGAATAGCATTGGTGCAAGAGACTTTTTCACCTTAGAGATGTCATTTCAAAGCTTCAAACCCACATTCTGCCAAGTACTTCTTATGATCCTAAGAAAACTTTAAAAAAGGATAAAATAAGATCAGTAATACATTGGATTTTCTTTCAGTGTGACAATACGAATTATAAGTAGTTATGAGGTTCAAACTATGCATGCGCATACCAATTGCACGTTTTCGTTCCCGTGTAAATATCTTTGCTACAACTTTTGGCATGTGATTTCAACAATTTGTCCGTTTACTTAAGAAGGGAATACCGCGTTTTATTTGAGTGTAAAATTACCTGCATTGATAGGGACCATACTCCAGCAACCATGACCGTAGTTCATCACATAATCTCTTAGCTTCTGGTCCTCATCAGGAGATCATAATCCTTTCTTCGGCTTTATCATTGATTTTTTAGTCTTGCACCTCATATTTCAGCTAAAGAATGACATGGAAATTTGATGATAAATGATAACAACCGTCTCTAGATGTCGTGGCATTTAAAGTGAACAGCGAGGCTGTCTTTGAATTTGATAAGTATTTTTAAATTCGCGTACCCACCACCAATAATTAAAAATATATCATGAGAATATTTGGATTAAAATAGTTTAATGTCAAACAGAACTACAGTTTTTATTGTGTTGGTCAAAATGTACCTCTGTGGTTGCTTCCACCAGAATGATAACGGATCAAAATATGCAGCTACCTGTAGCGGCTGCAGCCACAGTGACTGCTGCAGTTGTCGTGGCAACAACGACTGTTTCTATTGCAAAGCTGTATGAGATAACGGGTCCTTCACAGAATGAAAATTATAGCATGCTGGGATTCTTTAAGAAGGGATGTAGATACAGAAGCACAATATCAGATAAGTCAAAAAGATGAGAGAGTGTCAGATAGGTCAGCGGGCAATGAAAGTACATTATCTGAAGTTTCCCTTGAGGATGTAGCGGATTATGAAATAGCATGGGATGACATCACGTTGGGTGACCGTATTGGATTTAGTTCTTATGGAGAGGTGTATTGTGGTGACTGCCATGGAACTAATGTCACCGTGAAGAAATTCTTAGACCAAGAAATAACTACAGGATCCCTGGAATAATTCAGAAGTGAGTATATGTATTAAGAGTGAAATAATGAACTACACAAAGATAGGCTAGTGTAACAATTGGAGGATGTATCTTACTATTAACCCGCAACTCTTTCAGTATTTGCTTGAGTTTCATTTCCACAAAAGCTTCTAGCTATCCCAAAGTCTGATATCTTAGGGTTCATGTCGAGATCTAGTAAAATGTTGCTATCTTTAAGATCTCCAAGAATGATTCTTAATCATGAATCTTGATGAAGATAAAGAAGTCCTCGAGAAATTCCTTTGATGATGTTGAATCTGTTTGTCCAATCCAGCTAAACATACTAATTCAATTCCTTACCTCCGCAAAGGTTGTTGGTTCAAGATGGAAAACTATGACAAATTATCATAATATTGCAACATAAAGCTGATAGGGTCTTGTAAGACCGTAATGCATTTAGTTTGCCTTTTTGACGATTTTCAACTCATCCTATTAAGGCAAAAAATACGTGGATGATGAATGTAACCTTTAAGCATTTGTTTTGGCTGATAAAAACTTGTGAACTATACCTACTTTTGTGAACTCGATGATCAGTGGCTCTAGGAAAACAGTAACAATGCAACAGTGGATAGTCACGACAAAAGCAAGTGTTCTTGTTTCTACAGGTACACTAATTGCCATTGAAGGAGGCAGTTCTCTCATGATCCATAATACAAAAGCTGAAGGTACTGAAGAGCCTGCAGAATGAGTCCAGTAACACCAACAATGACCAAAATTGTTAATTTAGTAGAATGAAGCACCTACCTATGAAGTAGTAGAGAATGAGTAGAAGAGAGGCATAAATCCCACAAATGATCCCCCAATAACAATGATACAGCACTTGCAACAATGGTGAGGGCCGTTTAGCAAAACATTGAAAAGCATCAGCAAAACGACAGCCCCATACAATGGAAATAAAAAAGTACATACTGGTATATTTGTGAGAAAAGCAACAACTGAGCTTGCGGTGAAACAAATGACATAAACTATTCATTTAATTGCCTGTTCAACATCAGCGTATCCAGAGACCTTTTGAAAAAAAAAATTGCGCTTCTGTTGGAAACTAAAAAAGAAGCACACCCGATGGGACTCGAACCCACAATCTCCTGATTAGAAGTCAGGCGCCTTATCCATTAGGCAACAGGTGCTTTTTCCAATTAAATAAATCTGCTAACTACATTATTGTAAAAAGTGAAGTGACATCGGGAGGGGCACGATTATCTATGTTCATTACATTAGCAGCCAGTTAAGTCCCATTACCAAGAGTCAGCATGCTTTTACAGATCTTTGAGTTACACTATAGGTGCCAACGGATAACAAATTTTTCTAATTTAAATGAATCCACAAAATGAAAGCATCTAACATGCTCTATATATGTTACCTGTAAAAAAGGAATACTTAAGAAGCATTTAACATGATCTGATCTTGAAAGTCAGCGACAAATACGCGCAAGCAATTTCTTTCATCTTGCCAAGAATCATTGATGAAATTTCTTTATCGATAAATTTATACTTTTGAGCTTTGTATGTGACCACAATTTTCGGTGTGTCGGTCAGACCTTGTTTAACCTTAAAAGGTCATTGCTTCATGTCTTTGTGAACCCTTGAGTCACTGAATTTTCTTCTAGTCAACCTTTTGGCATCGGAAAGTACGACAGTTTATTTAGGTTAATTGAACAGCTAGCTAAAGTGCAACCAAAATAGTTGCAAACGAACATTAGGTAGATACTTTGCTTAATGCAATTGGTGTAAGCATCCTATCTCAATAGATAGCTACTACTGACTTCAAATATCTCAACATGGGTTTTTTTTCCTTTGTTTTAATAAACATGTATGAACGTTTTTTATTATGTAAACAATTTTGTTCGCATTATATTGAATTTAATCAGCCGAATAAACAAAAATTGGAATAAAAATAGAAATTAAAACAAAAGGTAGATCGCTTACCAAATATGGTGCTATCAGTGTTGATAGCTACCTGGTTGTTGGCGCCTTCACCTCTAAACCGTTTTGTCTCAAGGTGGGCAACAGCAAACCATGTTCTTTGATCATTTGGTATGATTTCGACTCGACCATTCTTGCAATTAGTATCCCTTAAACCATTGTTCATCTATCAAGTCAATTAATTTGTTTCAGAATACTACTGTAACAGGCTAACAGCCATGTCACTGAAATCTAACTGTTTTACCCCATTTTGCAGCACGCACATGCTCACGCAAAGAAGAATACACTGCTCTGTTGCTGCTGTAAGCGTGCTTACAGTAGGTTACATGCACGGAACATGATCTTGGGTGGTAACTGTAATCGCGTTTCCACTTCAAAGCTGGTAGATGTATCCAAACACCTGCGAAAAGCACATTTTTGCAGCGAACAGAAATGTCCCAGAAAACAAAGGAAAATACCTTATCAAATTGCCACGCTTAATTTCTTGTACCTTCATTGTTAATTTGTCAGCCTGCATTACGAAAAATCTTAGCGTTCAGCTTTGAGTGCCCAAAAGTAACCGAAACAATTAAATGATGCAACCACATACCTCATTCTTGCTGCTGGAAATCTGATATTGCATGTAAGAACACTTCCGAGCAAGCCTAATATCGAGTAAGACACATGTTCCCACTAATTGAACAATCGATGTACCAAGAAGATAATAGATAACTTTCTGGTTTAACTACAGAATATATAATTATAAGGCACGATAATGACCGAGACTTCTCATTAACAGTGGAAATACAGGATGACCTCGTATTATGACTTTAATGACCAATGTGTATGGTGGTTATTAACTTGATAGTTGATATTTGTAAACTTTATGTGTGTAACAAAGTTCACAAAACTTGAAGTTAAAAAAAATATTGCTTGATTATGATTAAATAACGATAAAAACCTTCAAATTTATGTTATCTACATAATGCTTAACAGGTACACAATAATGCTTAAAAATTGCACATAATGCTATTGAAATAAAGGTAGATGAGCTTGGTCAAGATTAAAGGATGCGATGAAACAGGAATGGTGGGGCAGTTCTCACTCTAAAGTATGATCTATCCAAAACCCTTTGCTAGAACTGCATGAACTGACTCATCATCAACATCTGATGGTTTACAGACATAATGAATAGCAGTAAAGCAGAAATCTACAATTTGGATAGCTTTCGACCTCCACTTTTAGTTAAACCTTTTATATTTAACCCGTTTGACCCATTTACATAAAACCCAATCCAACTCATTGTTGGTAAACAGGCAAAATTTTCCACATCTCGTCATTCATAAAAATCATTTAGCAATACCTGGTGGTAGTGACAATAACACATTTCGCATCAAATTTCCCATTGATGTTGCAGGTACCTTACAGAACATTTAACGGCCGCTACTTTAGTAATGTGGAAGCTATAATTTCAAATCCAATAAGCCCCGACGATAAGCAATTTTCTAGTATCAAATAGTACCTAATAATGTGGAATCTACAATTTCAAATTCAATAAGACCCGACGATGAAAAAATTTCCAGTCTTAGATAGTACCTAATCTAATAATGAGTGGTTTTTTTTATTTGCAATCCTAAAAAGAACCTAATCTAATAATAAGCAACACGTAAATTAGTGACAGCCACCCGTTATACTTTAATTATTTTATTATGGGTCAAAATGGGGTTTACTTTCTCACTAACTATGTCAGAAGCCTCACCAGATGCAAGAGCAACAGCTGCTTGTGCTTTTGTTACTGGCCTATCTGGCTGAAATAGCTTTGTGTAACCTAGAAAAACAATCCATGTTGATTTTTAAGCAGGGAAAAGTGACTGAAAAAGTAGACTGCAAAAATGGGCAGGTTGGGTAGTGGACTAACGGGTCAAAAACACGAAAAAAATTGCATCTGTTCAAACGGGATGACTCGAGCCACATGGACCTAGAACACTTATTTGTCAAAGATATAACTATCAATGATAACCTCATTTTCTGAATAAAATAACTTAAACAGATTTTTGCATTGAAATTAAACTTTGGTGGACTTCTCGACCCGCTTCACCTGCTTCCTATTTTGATGGCTTTGTTTATCCCTTTCGTCCATATAAGTACCATCCGTAAAAGGATAATGCATAACATACCTGTCCATAGACCCGATCTCCCTAATATATGTCTGTAACCGACATTTGGATCATGCATTGACGGCACCACATTTGCTGGTGTAGAATCTCGTGTGACGATTGGTGGTATTGTCGTATGCATACTATTTGTTGTTGATACAGAAATTTCCAGTTCTGACATACTTGCATTTTCAAAAACATTGAGAAATTAGTGATAATGCAGTCTAGGAAGTGGTATGACAGAGAATGGTAAGATTGGTTACTCACGTATGTGTGACCACGTAGTTGCACCTCGTGTCTCGTTATTACCAGCTGAATGTACACTTAGGGAATCATTTGACTCTGAAAATATGCCAATATAGAACCATTAATGGGTAAGTGAACAAAGCATTCCAAAAGTAATACTTTCACAAAAAGCTTGTGTGAGGCATATTGGCCAACCTCTAATACCAGCTAATCTCCTTTTGTGAGTACCGTTGGGACATTGTCTTGTGATTGTAATGGTACCTGCATATGGGAATTGACCATTGGAAACAGAAGACGCAATATCCCTCCGTACGATTCTGGTCCCAATACTACTGGTACGCAACCTTCATACAATGTACAAATGTCATTGACAAAGTAATGAACCGACTTTCAAATACAGTAGTAGAAGAACATTGGCACTAACTAAATCTGCAAACCATGAATCACATTGATGATAGCCAAAAAAAATTCTTAAATACGCTGATATAATAACAACGGCTGTGAATATATGTGCAATTTATGTGGACAACCTTGAGGAGTTACCTGACCAAAGGAAAGACTGACTTAAACAGCAAGACAATTACCTTCTAAGGAGAAAGGATGTCATATATTTTGTTCCAGAACCGTGGTAGTGACAGGGCAACAGCACAGGCGGGCACTTTGCGTGTGTAAGCTTGTACGACGGGCGTCTAATTCTTTATTCAAACCGGCGAGTTCAACTCCCACCTGCCAACTGTTCCGAACGTCTCAGATGTTACCTTTACTTCTTAACTGATGACCAAACCACAAATTAGCAATACATTAATGCATAAAGTTAATGGAAAGTTAAGTCAAGTTCAGAATATTATATTATAAGATCTTGAATTCTTGCAACTAAACAGTAAATATTTTACCTTGTTCGACACAGTGTTACTGAATATCAACAAACTCTTGTAGACCGAAAATGCTATGGTCCACTACAGGTAGATACAGATCCCATGCCACCAAACGGCTTAACCCATGGTAAGAAATTATTAGCAGCCCACTACCAATGGTTATGAGGTGCTAACAATTCAAATTCACACCTGATATAGGCCTTTAAGCTTAGATTATTAACTTTGTAAATGTAGACAAATTGTGTTTAAATGGACTAACCTGCTAGTA
The DNA here is from genome assembly GCA_014162995.1 of Artemisia annua. Classification (NCBI taxonomy): domain Eukaryota; kingdom Viridiplantae; phylum Streptophyta; class Magnoliopsida; order Asterales; family Asteraceae; genus Artemisia; species Artemisia annua. The sequence continues at coordinate 40,100 of LBNU01019598.1, forward strand.
TCTAATTTGTTTTCTTCATAGGGTTTCTATCAGGTGGTTGCTCGAAATCCTACTTTTTTACTCAAAACAGCTAAGGGTGTTTAGTTATAACTATGTGATGTGCCCTTACTTGGATAATTCTAGAATCTATACTAAATTTAACCGGAAGTGCTTATATTCATATATACACTTATTCAAACAGATTATTTTCACTTGCTAATAAATCTGAAACACCCTCAAAACTGTTTATTTGTAGCACCATAACAGAATAAGCACATAAAATATTCAAACCACACTTTAATTTAAAACCCATATACATAATCTCACTAAAATAAAATACATGTGTCGCATAGCTTCACTTACCGTGGTTTGGTTGGACGGAGGTCGCATCATTAGGAATGTCGTTGTTGATATCTGGTCATGTGGCCGGTTTCACAAAAGTCGCCAAATTCAATCGCGATCACAGGGGTTTCTTCAATCGACTACAAAAGAAACATATATTTAGTCATGTAACAACTAAATTTAGAAGTACTAACCAATTTTCTCTTCTTCACATTCATAAAACAAAGTTACACTTGCATAGTCAAAGACAAATGCATTCTAGCTTCTTGTTAGAAGGTAGCCTTATTTGAAGTTTAATACAAATAGTCGTTTCAAAAAAGTCAAAGACAAATGCATGCTAGCCTAATCTTCTAGCCTGGTGCAGGCAAACAACATGGGACAGTAAACGAAAATTTGAGACTAATGCATTAAGTGGTGGACAACTTGCTATTCCTAAAAAGATGCATGAAAAACTACTCTTGCAACGTGTGTATGAGAAGTGAAGGATGAAATTGTTTTATCTCACTGACTTGGTCTTCCTCAATGATATAATTAACGTGCATGTCACTCGAATGGCTCGGGTCAGTAGGATACCCGTATCATTGATATGTGGATGTACCTTGACTGTCCACTTTTTATCCACAAGAAGATTTAAGGACTTCAAATCACAGTCGATGATGGGTGGAAAGCATTTATGAAGATAATTCATGCCTCGTGCCTGTAAAGGAACAAAGACTTTTAAGAACGGTAAAAGATATATTATAGCTTCAAAAGAAATTTCTTCAAGTTTATAGAAGTTAATATCCAATGCCATATGAACACGGCGTACCCAATGTAATCTGGCTGTACTTCGGTCAAGTATCTGAAGGTTATAACTTTTGGTAAAGGTTTCAAGCAACACGTACCTATAAGTCGTTCCAGTTTTCCCAAACAAAAATGCTTCCATTCAAAAACCTGCTCCAAAACCTAAACAATCAGTGATTTCAAGCGTATAAAAACAAAAAAACAGGAAAATATATTTATGTGAACGAAGTTTTGTAAAACCTTGAAGAATAACATACATCCCCTCACCTGTCATGTTGCAAACCTGCATGATATTATGAGTTCACGAAGAAAACAGATATTAGGGTTTGAGAAAAAGAGGCATGTACCTGTTTTGTTATCCGGATTTTTTTAATCTTTATAATTAACCAAAGCTATAATTAAGGTATAGATATTATTTGTTGGTTTATCAATTTTAACTTGGAAAGAGAGTAACAAAAGTTCCACTGTTCCATTGGTTGAGATGTTTGTTAGTGTTAGTAGAGATCCATGTTCGAACCTTGTTAGTTACTAAATTTTTTGACCTGAAATTTTCATTATATAAAATACGAATTTTAATCAAAATACTAATTAGTTGGCATCATATAATGAACAGATTTTCGAAAAAAATATTAAAATAAAAAATAAATAATAAAAATTTCTTACATGGCCACAATGTGATGACATGGCTGATAATGAATTACATGGCAATGACTGGGCAATGAGGTGGCATTTACGTGTAACGCCTCCTGTTATATATATATATATATATATATATATATATATATATATATATATATATATATATATATATATATATATATATATATATATATATATATATATANNGGGCTTTTTAGTTGTAGATGATCATGTATTAAAGTTGGTGATTGTAATTACCTTATATAGCGCATGGGTAGATAGGGGTATTAAAGGGGGATTGCTTTGCTACGCATGAATGGACAAGACAAACTGAATTTGATTCTATACCAACCTTACATTCCAATGATGGTATCAGGCTACTAATACCGATCCTAAAAAAAATAAAATTAAAATAAATATAAAAAGTCCTCCCTACCTCCATCTCCTAAACAATATAAATCTCTTTCCAAATTCATCTTCCCTTCCATCCCCTTCTCCTAGCTCGCTAATGTTTCTTCAACCCTTCACACCAATCGGCAACACATGGCGGTCCCATGACAACCTCATTGCATTTCTCACTGTCTAAACCCCAAGGTAACACCAATATCAAACTACTAACTATCAAGTCTACCTCCATTATTAATTTATTCACAACGGATCATGGCAAGTTTGGTGTCATTGGTAAGTTAGTATACATGATCACCGTAACCGGTCGGGTGTTACCATTTAAAAATTAACATGGAAACAAGTAAATGCAAAACAAAAAACAACACAGGAACACCAACTAAGTCACATGTTCCTTTTTTGCGGGGGCTATTTTACCACGCCTGGTCACAACCCCACTACATGGGCTCCTCCTGGATTCTTACCACAAGTCGTGGGTGGCCAACAAACAAACACAGCCAAAGAACAACTCTCGTATGGGTTACGCGTCACTCCACAAGGGGGCCTACTTAACTCTTCTCTATATCACCAACCAGAATATGCCACCATTGCCCCAAAATAGCCACCAGGCCCAACAGGCCTCAACAGCCCACCTAACGTAGCCCGCCTCTACATCAAACATTAAACATAGCCCAGGGCCCACTCCCCTGCTACCAGTATAATCGCGTTCCGCCACCCGGGCATGTCCATCTCACAGCTACTTCACTTCCTAGTTGGTTTTTAGCACTATGGACTTTGCCCAGGACCCGACTTGGAACATGGATACAGGTGGCACTCTTATTCACTTAAATTCTAATGCAAGTAATTTAAACTATTTCTTAATAAACATTTAATTTCCCATCTGCACACGTTCGGTGGATGGCAATTCTATTCCCGTCACCAACAGACTATAGCATTATTTCCTACTCTTCATCGCCCTCTTCACACTACATAATGTACATCGTCACTCCAACATCAATTAAAAATCTCATTTCTGTCGGTCAGTTTATTAGGAAATAATAAGTGTACTATTGAATTTGGACGCGTTCGGTTTTTCGGTAAATGTGTTTTTTTTGACTCGCTCACATCCTCCTTCGATGTGATCAGGCTCGGGTAATCTCTATCCATTGATACCAGCCGTCTTATCTTTATTTTTGTTTTGCTCCACAAGACCCTCCATTGGCATCAACGTCTTGGTCTAATCCCTTTTGTCTGTTTTATGTGCTACGACTCTTTTTTCACGTAATTTTTTTTTTTTATTTCATGTAATAAAGAAAAGACTCCACATGTTTGTCATTGCTTTTCAACTTGGCAAACCGTGAAAACTTCCTTTCTTATAGTTCGAATTCTATTGTTGAACATTCCCTTTGATATTATCCATTCTGATTCATGGACTTCTCCATTTGTTAGTGTATAGGTGGTTTTAATATTATTCTTTTTCATCGATCATTTCTCTCATTACTTGTGGATTCTATCCTTCTTCGTAAACAAATCTGACATTGGTTGGATAAGTTTTGGCATTTTTTCGAACTTATGTTTAAAAATCAATTTACATGTGAAATAAAAAGTTTCAATGTGATCATTTGGTGGGCTGATTCGATAATAACGCCTTACACACCCTTTGCTAATCACGGTATACAATTCAGGTTTTCTTGGCCCAAACCTCTCAACAAAATGGGCAAGGCAGTACGCATGATTAGAACCGATTAACAATACTCATTCGTACACTCTTATTTCAGGCTCACTTACCCTACATTCTGGGGTCGAGCACCCTCATATGGAACTTTATCTCCTGAAATCTTTTTACCCTCTACCGCATCTTAACAATGAAATCCCTTACACCAGACTATTTCCACAAAACACACCGGACTACTTCTAACTTACGTATTATTTGGTGTCTATGTACCTCACCTTCACTCCCTCACAAACTTGCCCCATGACGCAACACCATTGCACAGACTTGTATTAATTAGCTAAGTCAAAATAAAGCCCGATAGGCCCATGTGTCTTGCTTAGCTCGGCCGAACAAGATCAAGGGAGGAGGTGGGTTTTGTTTGCTTTGGAGGTTAAGCCTTTATTATTATAATTGTATGATACATATTAATTATTTAATGTACATATCTATATTATTTATTATTAGTATTGTATTGTATCGGTACATTATATATTATATATATATATATATATATATATTATATATAATTATATATATATATATGATATTATATAATATATTTATATATATATATATATAATATTATATTGATATTATTATATATTATATGTTGTGTGTGTGTGTGTGTGTGTGTGAGTATATATATACTATATATATATATATTATAATAATATATATATATACTATATAATAGTATATATATAATATATATATATATATATAATTTTTTTTTATTGTAAATTAAGTTTACAAACGGTAATTTTTGTTATATATTGTAGCTATGTCATTGTTTAGGCTGAAGGTAACGGGTGTGAGGAGCTCACCCTCACACCACTTCCCCATTACTTACAAACAAGGTCACGAGCGACCCCTTCAAATAAGTCCTATAGTGGTGAGTCATCTCCTTTTAGGCATTTGTGCAAAAGTTTGTGTTTTTTTATTATTATTTTTATTTATGAGTGTGTGTGATGTATTTAATAAAATATATTTATATAAAGTGAGTATTTTAATTAAAGGTGATGTGGTATGACCTTATTAAGGTTAAAAGATGAGAGGGTGTTAGAAAAAGTGAAAGGAAAGAGAAAGCTGAGTTGTGAGACGAGAGTGAATTTGCGACAAAGTACCGAGAATACTTTATATTTTTCAATAGAAATAAGAAATTTGTCATTTATGCACAAAAAGATCCATTACTCTTTCCACCCAATAACAAAAAAATTAAACAATAGTGGACCAAAATCATAGAGTAGTTAGCATCCATAAACCAATGGAAATTCGCCATGTGTACTCATTTCCGACTCTACTTTCACCTTCTTCACCAACAAACCCTCCGATGGTGACGTCATTTTCCGTTTTGATGTAATCCTCACCGGCTCAGGTTCACCAGAATTAATCCTCAATGGAAAGTTCAACAAAGCACGTGACCCACGCATGCGATACGCCGCCATATCATAAGCAACTGCCGCATCTTCCGCCGTCTCATATGTCCCTAACCAAACCCTAGCTCCATTCTTCGCCGGATCACGTATCTCCGCCGCGAATTTACCCCACGGCCGCCGTCGTACTCCACGTAATGCTTACCCTTTTGCGCTCCAAGTGATTCTGGCTGAAAGCTAGAAGTTTCAGGCTCAGATTTGACAACAATGGTGTTTTCTGGCAATGACGTCATCTCCGGCGAAGGTGGAAGTTGGAAGTCTAGTGCTTCGCTGAGGAATGTTGCTATCAGCATGTCTTCAGAGTCATTTTGTTGTAAGGGTAATTCGCCCCATGTTTCTGATAAATGTGGAAACAAAAAGTTGCTGCTCCGACAGGACATTGTCGGAACAATGTCGTCTAGTAAATGACGACTTATTGACTCGAGAAGAGCAAAATCGGAGTCGAACCCATTATTTCTCATCATTTTTTAAATATATTTGTGTACTAAAAAAGCAAATAAACAGAAAAACAGTTTTTAGTATTTTATAATTTNATCCTCAATGGAAAGTTCAACAAAGACCGTGACCCACGCTGCGATACGCCGCCATATCATAGGCAACTGCCGCATTTCCGCCGTCTCATATGTCCTAACCAAACCCTAGCTCTTCGCCGGATCACGTATCTCCGCCGCGAATTTACCCCACGGCCGCCGTCGTACTCCACGTAATGCTTACCCTTTTGCGCTCCAAGTGATTCTGGCTGAAAGCTAGAAGTTTCAGGCTCAGATTTGACAACAATGGTGTTTTCTGGCAATGACGTCATCTCCGGTGAAGGTGGAAGTTGGAAGTCTAGTGCTTCGCTGAGGAATGTTGCTATCAGCATGTCTTCAGAGTCATTTTGTTGTAAGGGTAATTCGCCCCATGTTTCTGATAAATGTGGAAACAAAAAGTTGCTGCTCCGACAGGACATTGTCGGAACAATGTCGTCTAGTAAATGACGACTTATTGACTCGAGAAGAGCAAAATCGGAGTCGAACCCATTATTTCTCATCATTTTTTAAATATATTTGTGTACTAAAAAAGCAAATAAACAGAAAAACAGTTTTTAGTATTTTATAATTTTTGTGAGATAGGAGAATGTGAGACGGTTTTCGGTTGATGAAATGAGACGAAAGATATATATAGGTGTGACGATTACGAAAGGTGCATGCACTTACTATGGATAATTCTTTTGAAAAATATTAAAATTATAATGGTTGCTTGTAACTTTGTTTGACATGAGGAAAATGGATGTTTCATGGAAGGTGATTTTAGACACGTGATAAAACGTTGCAAGTTGTTCAAAAAGAAATAATCAATATGTTGCAAGTTGCATTAGTTGATGACTTTAATCCTCTTGGATAAGACATGCCCATTGTTATTGTAGTTTCACTAGTAACTTGTTTGTGTTTCTTTGGCTATACATTGTTTTTGCCGAGTCGTCTCTGTTAGACAATGGAAACCCGTAAGTATAACTTTATTATTGAATGATATTTATAGAGTACAAACCCTAATGGACCCTAACCTCACACCGGGCTTGGGCCATATTTATCATCTAATACTCCCTCATAGTTCGAGCGGCGAAATCGCGAAAGCTCGGACTGAAGTAGTAAACTAGAAAAGAAAAGAAAAACATTAACATAATAAAAAACAACTTAATCGACTCGTAACAAAACCCTACCAACGGTCGACTTTAGTCGACTGGTACCAACGATCGGGATAAGTCGACTGGTAACACGACCGTACCAACGGTCGACTTTAAGGACTGATATAATCAACTGGTAACAAAGTCGTACGAACAATCAACTAATAAACAAACAATAAAACAACTATTATTTATTTATTTATTTTTTATCCTAAACATTATCTTCTTTAATACCATGAAGCACTTCCTTGTAATAAAAAAGTATCGAAACTTGCTTACTTCTCTGCTTCTTTTCTTTTATTTATTTATTAGGGCTTGGCACAATCGCCTAGGAGCGAAAGTAATATAATACGTTCTTTTCTTTTTGTTGGCTCGGCAATTGAGAAAGCAAGAAGCACTTGATAGCAACAATTGATGATGAAGAAANAGGGGAGGCAGCTCAACGTAGCCACCTAGGTCTGAAGATCAGACCCGCTCCGATACCATGTTAGACAATGGAAACCCCGTAGGTATAATTTTATTATTGAACGATATTTATAGAGTACAAACCCTAATGGACCCTAACCCCACACCGGGCTTGGGCCATATTTATCATCTAAGAACATGTAGGAACATTATAAACCCCATAGGTATAACTTTATTATTGAACGATATTTATAGAGTACAAACCCTAATGGACCCTAACCGCATGCCGAGCTTGGGCCATATTTATCATCTAATAATCTCCTCGCTATATTTCGCAAATAATTTATATGATATCGTAATCTTACAAACTTATAGACAATATCACAATACTATCGCAAGAAAAGATGTACCTTAAAAAGTAAGAGGTGAAATTGTAGTTAAATGTTCTGATGATGCAAGAACTAATTTCTATGTTGTCCAAATCACATTTTGTTGTTTCAAAACCTACCTTTTCCGTTTAGTTTGAGTCATGGGTTAATATTTTCTAGACCGGAATCTTTAAAATTCTCATTCTATCCATGTGCTACTTTGGACCTGGGCTACCATAGTTAAAATCATGACATGTGTAATTTAATCATTAGTTTGTCTTGTGATCAAGGTTGCAAAAATAGTAAATCGGTAGTGAGGCGGTCGACCACCTTGTAGCTTGTAATCGGTCTAGGCGGGATTAATCGGTGATTAATCGGATTAGCATTTCTTGCAAATTTTGGGTATTTCCGGCAAGTTTTGGGTATTTTCGACGAGTTTTAGGTATTCTCGGCAAGATTTTTTCTAAAACACAACATGTAATAGATTTAAACAGTTACTATAACTGATCAAAATAAGTTTACGGTAAGTTTTAGGTACTTCCGGCAAGATTTGTAGGTTTCGGGCAAGTTTGACCACCATTTACCGTTATTGATGTCGTTGACCACGGTTGACCTATTCGTTAGACCCAGTTACATAAATCGGCAATGTTAGTGGCCCTGTAGCGCTTAGGCGGTGATTAATCGGCCTTGTAGACCTTTTTTTGCAACACTACTTGTGATAAATTACATATATACCCACTTATTTATTTGTTATTACATATATACACCAACTCACTTACCACCACCATTAAAACCACTAACCCATCACCACCTTTCACCATTAAAACCACCATTACAAAAATCCAATACACAATCGGCTCATATCATAAAACCTCCCAAAAAAATAGATCTAGAAACAAGAAACCTACAGATCTACAAGAAAAGATTAGATCTTAAAAAGGAAAAGAATATCACGAAATTGATTTCCAGTTTTGCATCTCTACCAATGACCCCATGGCATGAATGAATGAACCTAACACCCTAAAACTCAAGTACAACTACCTATTTTCATGCTAAACAATGTCACGAACATGATTTCCAGTTTTGCTCCTACAAGCTTTATGTCCTAATACGGTACATTCACAAGATGCAAATAAGTGATGTAGCAAACTCAAAGTGACACCATCAATTTTTTACGTGTATTGTTTAATTTATAGTTACACGACTTTTAAGAGAATCAGATCTGACAAAATTGAAGGTACTGGTATTTCATAGTTGTTCGAGTTGGGTTTATATTGTGTTTGGATTTACCTTATTTTGTTGGATTTATTCGAGTTGGGGTCGCCGGAATCTGGGTTGGGGTCGCCGGATTCTGGGTTGGGTTGGTGGTTGGTGGTGGTGTCGGCCGGAGATTGTTGCCGAAGAAGGTGATGTGAATACTGCTGCTATTTTGATACTGCTGCTAGCTTTATTACCTTCTACTGCTAGTTATTTAATACTGCTGCTAGCTTTTATTTATTCATTTAAATGTATATATTGTATTAGATTTGATCATTTAAATGTATATATTGTATTAGATTTGATCACTTGAATGGAATAATTTGGTGTCTAGATCTGGGTTTGAATCTGGTGATTAATTTTATAGTGTTACTATATGTTTTTTGTGGTGATGGTGGTCGGAGGTTTGTGGTGGTGGTCGCCGGAATGGGTCGCCAGATTCTGGGTTTGAAGATCGGAGGTAGTGGCCAGAGTTAAATCATGACACGTAGTACGTCTTTGTTTTTTACACCATCAATAACATTAATGGTTTTTTCTTCCATTATAATTTGGACTTTGTTTTTTCCTTACTAATTACTATGGAGTAATAAAAGTTTTTCAAAGTTATTGATTTTTATGTTTAATAAACTTTCCATACTAACACGTAGTACGTGGTACAACATAAATGTAAGGGATAGCAACATGTAACAAATTATGCCATGTGTGAAATATATTCTGTAAAAAACCATTACTGTAATTGATGGTGTAAGAAAAAATCATTACTGTTATTGGTATTTGTAAGTTTGGTGGTGGTGGTGGCCGGAGGTTGGCGGTGATGGTGGCCGGAAGAGTCGCTGGATTCTGGGTTTGAAGTTCGGAGTTGTTGACCGGAGAAGGTGAAGTGGGTAGCCCAATACCAAGGTAGCCCAACGTGAAGTGGGTAGCCTAATTCTAAGAAGAGGGTATATATGTCATTTATAATAAGACATAATAAGACAAAACAATACTATATGGGACACTTGTCATGATTTTAAGTATGATAGCCCAGGTCCAAAGTAGCCCATGTCTAGAATGAGAATTTTTAAGATTCTGGTCCAAAAAATCTCAACAATTGGGCTACTGGTCCATTTCAAGAATTAACCCTTGAGTCATTTAAGTATGGACAATAGTTACGAGTACAAATATACGTTCTGACGTACTGACACATGTTGTGTAGCTTGTTAGAGCGTGAGGAGTGATATATAACTCAAGTTATGAAATAACTTAGCGTCACGTCAGCATCACATCATCTCAACACCAAATAACATAACACCAAAAAACACCAGCAAATCATAACACCAAATAACATCACTTTTTACAAATTTACAAATTCTACCATCAACAAATTCATTTATTAAACATTCAAACATTTTATTAATAAAACTAAACATTACAATACGAAATAAAAACATTACAAATAAAAAAAAAACGACATAAAAGAAATTATGAAATAAAATACGATAAGTAGATAATTTAAACTAGTTGGTTGGCGGATCGGCTGGCGGATGTTGCAACTTATATTTATCTTTGATTCTTTGTTTTTCATTTTGATGAAATACGTCTCCTCCGAATCGATTTCACTCATTTTCATACCGAGAAATTTAAATTCTTTCAAACGCGTAGTCGTCTCGTCTTTCATTCTAGCCGTGTCGTACGCCATTTGGGCCGCTTCCCGTCTAAGTCGAAGCTCGTTTGTCATAGAATCCGAGTTGCTTGACGCACTTCCACCGGTGCTAGTCGATGTATCGGACTTTTGTTTTTTGGAATTTCTTGGTTTCCCGGCAGGACATGGACGTACATCATCACCAAATAGCTCTTGGTTGCTTTGACCGGGGACATCTCCGGTTAAGTCAATCGGTGCCGGCGCGTCCCATTTTGGACACTTCTTCAAAATTAACCACGCTTCCTCTTGAGCAAACGGAACACCTTTATGCTCGTCACGATACATTTGTCTAGCGTGCTTCATATCATCCACTTCACTTTCACCACTTTTTCTCAAACGTACAGCACGTTTGTAAACCGCTAGAAACTTTTGGCAATTTGCATTCAAC
>LBNU01019598.1:66021-81457 GCA_014162995.1 Artemisia annua
AATGATTGAATGAAAACTCCTGCCAGGGTCAACATCAAGCAGCCCTGACAGCAGGTCACTTCGGTAATCTCTTGTGGGTTACGCTTAGTGTTTTCGGTGGATTCCAAACAGTCTACAGTCATGGGGTGATCTCCAGCGACTCACCTAATCGTGGGTGTACTTGGGTATGTCTGTGTAAGCTCTTTCGAGGGTATCCGATTAGGAACGGCCATGGTAAGGGTTGGAGAAAGTCTTCACAATATGTTGTTGAGAATCTCTAATTTCGAACCTGTAAGTACCGGTTGTTTTATTGCTAACTGTTTTATGCAGGTACAACCACCACACTAGTTTCCACATGCTCATACATACATCTCAACGTCAATGGAAAGTTCTCACAAAGATCAAAGGTTAGCAACAGTCAAAGAAAGATTCTACGCCAAAAAGAAGAATCTACAAAGTTAAGTGACAAAGATCAAAGTGAAAGAACCGCGACAACAAATATATCTATGGCAAAGACTAAAGATGTATGAGCATGTTGGAATGGCGATTAACCTACATAGACGAAGTAGTGACATAAGGCAAATGAACAACCACAACAACAAAGAACAAAGAAAAGTCATCATACAAAGATCACAAAGCATGAAGGAACAAAGAACGATGAACATGGAACAATGACTTATCTAATGTTTTCTAAAGACGTCAAGAGCAATGAATGTTAAAGTTTAAAGACAAAGATGAAGACGTCACGCAACCTTCAATGACCAACACTTAGGGGGAGATTGTTAGCATTGTATTTTTATATTATGAAGTGTCGGTCATTATATTCTTGAATCGTGTAATAGGTTGCGTTAGAAAGTGTTTTAGGAAGTTATATGTTCATTTATCAATTACTAGAAAGTCTAAGGGCCAAATATGTAAAAGATCAAAAGCCCTAGACTTCACACCTATATAAGGAATTGTATAACCTCACTTTGAGGTTGGTTGATCATTGTGGAATAAACATAGCTTTTATTTTACACATAGTGATCCTCCCATCTCTCTCTCTCTCTACATCTCTCTTTCTCTATCTAGATTTAGGTGAAGAAGGTCGTGATTTAGGTTGTTACCGGGTTCCTACAGGGGGTAATAATCGAATTCTTTCCCATTACTCCATTACACTAGTACTTTACCCATGAGTCCCAATCGTCCCAAAACAATATGTACAAGATATGACTCGACTTAGCAACCATGTAATCAATTAAACAATTAACTAAGGGTTTAAACAAATGTTGTCACAATAATGCACTAAACATGAGTGCATACAAGGTAGGCTAAGGCGATTTCGGTGTACATTTGGGGTGGATTGTAAACAAACAAAAAATAGGCTCTGAGGGGTGTACTAGGGGTATCGTGTACTAAAAATAAGTACAACGCTAAGGGTGTGGGAAAATTACTTGACCAATGAAGTCAATGTAATTATATTACAGGCGTAAAACAAGGGTTTATCCTAATGCCTCTTATCATGTAGTAGATCTAACTACACGAATGTAGTCTCACTAGCGGATTTGGGATGGTCACTAACGCAAGTTCTAGAATCTAAATACTACCGGTACACAAACAAGCATACTAAATAAACTTAGTAGATCGCTAGCGCGAGTTTTTGACGCTTCAACTAACGGATGGTCACTAGTGCACTTCTTGGATCACTGGCGCGTTATTTGCATAACGAATGGTCACCAAGTCACACACTAGATTGCTAGCGCGTTAGTTAATTAATCTAACACTCGGATGGTCACTACCTTATTTATAAAATTTTTGAGTGGTACGGTTTTTGTGCTAGTAATACAACTTCCTATCCATGAGACGCTTATTATGCCTAAAGTTTCACTCCTATATGTTGTAAAAAAAATTTAATTTGGCGCTAAAATTGCCCTAACAAATATTTCTCTCAGTTTTATTACACATCTACCATTAAACAAAACAAAAATCAAGCGTAATTGCATTTTCTAAGGTGCCTTCATTTACCCCCCTTACACTTAAACCGAACATTGTCCCCAATGTTCAATAAGAAGATGTAAACGTAAAGAGAATGAAAGAATGAAACAAATACTCCCCTGATTCGTTTGGTTTAGATCGTGTGGTAACATGGTTAGATCTTCTTCCAAGATGATGTAGAAGCTTCAAGTTTAAAGCGACGCCAAAAACTTGATGTCAAAAACTTGATGCCATGTTCATCTTCTTGTCCAATATAACCTGTTAAACCTGAGAAAACAATCTAGGCAAACCTTGCGTAAAATCAGCGGTAAAATCTATATAAGGATATAATGCCTGTGGAATGAAAGTTTGTAGATTCCTGGAGTTAAAGATGCAGTAAATTTCATAATCCCGGCAGAAAAACTAAATTTTAAAAACTTTTATGGAAATAGTACCTGACGCCGTCAGGTTGTAAAGCCTGACGCCATTAGAACTAATCTGACAGAATTTTTATGTTTAGTTTTCGGAAAATTTCTGGAAAAACAAATACCTTAATTCCTGGAATCCTGGAAAATTTCATTATGACTCGATACAAGCATTTGACTCAAACAAATACTAATATGTATGTTCATTTTATATTGTTATGATTCATGTTCAATTCATTCTTAAAAACAAATTTAGATTTCCCTTACACTTTTTTTGCAAAATACCTTTATATGTAGTTAAGACGAAGCTAAAAACAAACTAAAGCATTTTCACAATTTAATTTAAAACATGAATTGTTAGCAATAAAAATAAAACATACATACCGAAACAAATAAAATCAAACAAACAAACAAACAAAACAAATAAAGCTTGGGTTGCCTCCCAAGAAGCGCTTTTCTTTATTAACGAGTCTTGTAGCTAGACTCAAAGTCACTCTACCCAACGTAGGTGAGCTCATCATCGAGGATATCTTTAGGGTTGATTTTGATTTGAAGTTTCCTATTGGTGCGCTCGGTGAGATATGTCCTCTCAAACTTCTCTCCATCCGGATCATATAATGTCATCTTTATGTGCCATGATCCATCTCCTTCCCTAGGTGGCTTTTTCCAATCCCATTTATGTTCATCACCTTCGCTTTTCCACCTATTCATTCCTAGGTTAATTGGCAAAACTCCTAGGAAGTCAATCATCTTTCTAAAAACTAGAGGATCTTCAAATGGATCCAATTCAGTGTCCCTAGCCAAAAGTTGCTCTACCGTATGTGTTCGGTTCACAAATTCTTCTTCTAGGTAGAATGGGCGTTGGGGTCCTATGAAGTCTCTATTTAACCATGGTTCATATCTAGAGGGTCTCCTATTAACATTTGTCCAAGGGGGTATTGGTTCCTCAAGGGTGTCATAGTTGTGTTTCTTAACATCATATACTGACCAAGTTTCTCCTTCACCTACCGCTATTTTAGATCCCTTACAATCAATCATAGCACTTGCGGTGGCTAGAAATCCTCTTCCTATCAACAAAGGGCATGTAGGGTCGCTAACCATGTCGAGGACGTGGAAATCGGCTAAAATTGTTAATTTCCCTATGTGTACTACCACGTCCTTTACTACTCCAACCGGGTATGCTACACTTCCATCCGCCAAGCCTATTCTTACTTCAGTTTCTTCTAGCTTTCCTAGTTTGAGGGCGGTGTAAACAGGTAGTGGAAGTAAGTTAAGGCTTGATCCAAGATCGGCTAATGTGTCATAAGCCTCCGAATTACCGATCTTGCAAGGTAGGACAAATAAGCCCAGGTCCTCTAGTTTCCTAGGTAACTTGTTTTGAACGAAGGCGGTACCTTTGTCACCTAACTTAAGCTTCTTCTCATATTTCTCCAAGAGGGCGTTATAGTAAGGAGCACGTGCCAAAACATCAATAACCGGACGTTCAAGGTGGAGCTCCTTGAATTCTTCGTCAAAGTTTTGAGTGGGCGGTGTTTCAACTATGTTGTTGACCAATTTAGTGTTTGATATCCTACTCTCGTGGTCTCTTTGAGGAATTTGGGTTTGCTTGAAACACGTGCTCATGGCATTGACCGAATAGTATTGTAGGCAAGAACCAGGAGACGAAACCAAAGAGATGACGTTAACATTTAGTTTTGGGTTCTTGACCGTGTCACTTGGGAGGGCTCCCAACTCTCGGTCATTGAGCACTTTCAACAAGGTGTCAATCTTATTGGTCATCTCGCTTTGTCTTTGTTTGAAATCGGATTCAAACTTGGCTATACGAGCGTCTTGAGATGCCATAAAGTTGGACATCAATCCTTCAAAATTATTGGTACTACCATTGTTATTAGAAGGATTGTTGTTGAAAGTTCGGTTTGAGGATGAACCACTTGGTTGGAATCGATTAAGTGGATTGGAAAAATTGTTTTGGGGCGTGTTTTGGTTTTGTTTCCACCTAAAGTTTGAGTGATTTCTCCAAGAGGGGTTGTAAGAATCACCGTAAGGGTTTGGCTCGGGTTTGAAAGTGTACCACTTTTCTCCCACTCCGTCAGTACGCGAAGATGCGTAGTCCGCAAAAGCTTGTTCGGGGAGTTCCATGCAAACACGAGTGTCGTGAGGACCACTACAATATTCACATGAAGAAGTGATTTTGTTCACTTGGCTTGAAGGTTTAGGAGCTTCGTAGGATTTCATGAGATACTTGACTTGGTCCTCAAGTTCCATGATCCTACTGTCGGAAGTGCTTGAATTATTCAAAGGCAACGATATTGCCTTGACCGTTTTGTTCAAATCACGGGGATCATTCCAACTTTCGTTGTCGTAGAGAGCAAAATCTTCTATGAGTTCTCATGATTGTTCTGCACTTAGATCACGTAGCTTGCCACCGACCGCTTGGTCAATGGTTTGCCTCGTGGGGATATTGATATGGTCATAGAAGATTTGGACTTGGAGCCAAAGATCTATGCCATGGTGAGGGACTTTTTGGAGTAAGTCGATGAATCGAGTCCATGCCTCATAGAGGGTTTCGCCTTGACGTTGTTGCAACATCAAGATTTCATTCCTTAGCTTCGTGGTTCTCCCTGGTGGGAAAAAATGAGCAAGGAAGCGAGTAGTGAGATCATCCCAAGAGGTGATAGATCCTGCGGGTAGACGTTCTAGCCATTGACTAGCTTGGTCTCGCAGAGAGAATTGNGTCATAGAAGATTTGGACTTGGAGCCAAAGATCTATGCCATGGTGAGGGACTTTTTGGAGTAAGTCGATGAATCGAGTCCATGCCTCATAGAGGGTTTCGCCTTGACGTTGTTGCAACATCAAGATTTCATTCCTTAGCTTCGTGGTTCTCCCTGGTGGGAAAAAATGAGCAAGGAAGCGAGTAGTGAGATCATCCCAAGAGGTGATAGATCCTGCGGGTAGACGTTCTAGCCATTGACTAGCTTGGTCTCGCAGAGAGAATTGGAAGAGACGTAGTCGGGTGGTCTCTCGAGTGGTAACATCAAGGTTTATGGAATCTACGATTTTGAGAAAGTACTTGAGATGTTGATTTGGATCTTCGGAACGAAGTCCATGGAATGCACATCCGCTTTGCACCAACCGGATGGTGTCGAATCGCAAGGGAGACACATTGGCTCCTTGTGTGAGCTCAATGGTGTTTCGATAGCCTTGGTGGCTAGGACCGGAGTATTCTCCTAAAGTGCGGGATCTAGGAGGCGGGTTTGGTTGTGGTATGTTTTGTTGTGGTAGGTTGTTGGGATCAAGGATATTACCACCTTCCATGATGGCGGATGGTAATGGTTACGAACAAAGACACGAAGAAAAAGATAGACTAAACAATACCTAGAAAAATAAAATAAAAATCTCACTAGAAAGGAATCTAGTGAGTAGATCTAAGTAAAAATAAAATTTCAACCAACTATTCCCCGGCAGCGGCGCCAAAAACTTGATGCGTGGGTTGCGGCCTACGCAGTAGGTTTTACCTCTCAAGGGATCTTGAGAAGCTTGCAATCCCCACCAGGCAGTGTACCTGACCGATGTAGTATAGTGTAGTGGCAAGTACCGGGGGATTGATCGTTCTCTCAGGGAATAGTGTCGTTAGGATTGAAAACTACTTTAATTTAGGTCTAAGGGTTAGGGATGATTCTTTTTGTATTTTTATATTTTATGAAAGCAAATAAAAATCTCGGGTATTTGGAAGAGTGGGCGGAATTAGTTGCTAGTCAACTAACCCAATTAACTACAATTGCAAAGAAAATAAAATAACAAGAAAATTAAAGTGTGTTTACTTAGATTTCCTTACTCCCTAGCTATCTTTTACCAGTTAATTGGTTTGTTACAATTGTGTGGATGACGGGTTGTATTCCTTAATACCATTCGTAGGGCCGTGTACGATCTTCCCTAACTCTATAAGTGCAAACTTCATTCTATAGTGACACGTTTAGTATCGAAACTATGAAATCACTAGTAATTACCTATGCATTAAATACAACCATATAATCGTAGTGCACATCCGATTCATGTTCCTTAAGACGTTCAAGCAAGTTACCAATGGAAGTTAGCCAGTTTTCTTAAGCCTAACATCGACATCACCCACCCACAACAATCAATAACAAACCAACAACAAGTAATCAATAGCTAGGTTTCATTAGATCTAAGCAAACACAAGAGAAACCTAGCCTAACATGTTAATTAAAAGACAAGCATAAGATATAATCATGCAACACATAGACATATTGAATGATTTGATGGAAGACTTATCTTTAATTAATCATAGATGAAACAAGGGTGAAAACCCCTTGAAAAAGGTTGAGAATTTGAGCTATGGTTTTATCCCTAAAGTTCTCCCAAAAGTTACACACTTAATGAATGAAAATTGGAAGAGTATATATAGATTTTACATTCTGACGGCGTCAGGCTTTAGGTTCTGACACCGTCAACCCGCCGTGTTTAGGGTTCTCGGATCACCTAGATCCACTTCTGACGTCATCACCTTGTAAATGTGTCTGGGCCGTCTCTCTTTAGCTTTACACCTGACGGCCTACTTTTCTTAACACCTGACGCCGTCAGGTGTTAATTCCTGAATTCTTCACTTGGGCGTCTGGTATAGTCTGAATCCAACTCCTTTGTCTTTAAGTGACGGCGTCAGCTTGTAACTCCTGACGCCGTCAGGTAGGAATTCTAGCTTGATTTGAGACTTTGTCGTTTTCTTCACTTTTATGCTCCAAAAACATCAAAAATACAATGTTTTTGAGAATTCCTCCTGAAAGTACCTAAAATGACAAAAGGAACGATTTAAGGCAATATTTGATCATAAAATAACGATTTAGGGATTAAATGACCCCCTAAAAGCGTAACACTTTTCGCCTCATCAGCTATTATCGGAGATTCATCGAGGGATTCTCTAAGATAGCCAAACCGCTAACCCAATTGACACAGAAGGGCGTGAAGTACGTATGGGGTAAGGAAGAAGAAGAAGCATTTCGGATATTGAAGGAGAAGTTGTGTAGTGCCCCGATTCTGGCCCTGCCAGAAGGGAGCGAGGATTTCATCATTTACTATGATGCTTTGCATAAAGGTTTAGGAGCTGTCTTAATGTAGATGGAGAAAGTGATAGCTTATGCTTCATGTCAGCTTAAGACACATGAGGAGAACTACACCACCCATGATTTGAAGTTAGGTGCTGTAGTTTTCGCTCTTAAAATCTGGAGGCATTACTTGTACGGTACGAAGTGTGTTGTTTACACAGACCATAAGAGTCTGCAACACATCTTGAATTAGAAGGAACTGAATATGAGACAACGTCGTTGGTTAGAGTTGTTAAGTGACTACAACTGTGAGATTCGTTACCATCCCGGTAAAGCAAATGTGGTTGCTGATGCGCTTAGTAGGAAGGAAAGGATATCTCCACTAAGGGTTAGGTCATTGAGAATGACCATCAGTTCCCCACTACCGGCTCAGATATTAGAAGCCCAAGCTGAGGCACTGAGGGAGGAAAAATCGACCCGCTGAAAACCTCTATGGAATGGTGGAGAGCACGAACGGCTTCGTGAAGCGCTCCGACGGGACATTATGCTTCAAGGATCGAAGCTGGATACCACTCCACGGAGGGATTCGTGAGCTAATTATGCATGAGTCGCATAAGTCGAAGTACTCCATACACCCAGGATCTGATAAGATGTATCATGACCTGAAGAAGATCTATTGGTGGCCCAATATGAAGGCCGACATCGCCACATACGTTAACAACTGTCTGACTTGTTCTAGAGTGAAGGCCGAACATCAGAGACCATCAGGATTGCTAGTACAACCTGAACTTCCAGTTTGGAAATGGGAAAGGATCACCATGGACTTTATCATGAAACTGCCTAAGACTGCTAGTGGGTATGATACGATTTGGGTAATGGTAGATCGACTCACTAAATCTGCTCATTTCCTACCCATCAGCGAAAGCGATGATGTGGATAAGTTAGCCCATCTATATCTGAAGGGGATTGTCTCTCGTCACGGTGTACCGATATCCATCATCTCCGACCGTGATAGCCGATTTACGTCACATTTCTGGTATTCGCTTCAGACTGTGATAGGAACCAAGTTGGATATGAGTACCGCTTATCACCCTCAAACCGATGGTCAGAGTGAGAGGACCATCCAGACTTTGGAAGATATGCTCAAAGCTTGCGTTATAGATTTCGGAAAAGGCTGGGAGAGGCACCTGCCCCTAGCTGAGTTTTCCTATAACAACAGTTATCATGCAAGCATAAAGGCCGCACCGTTTGAGGCGTTGTATGGCTGAAAATGCCGTTCTCCCGTAAGCTGGGCCGAGGTGGGTGATAGTCAACTCACAAGTCCCGAGCTCATCCTCGAGACAACCGAGAAGGTTGTCCAGATTCGTAACCGTCTCCAAGCTGCACGCGATCGCCAAAAGAGCTACGCCGATCGGAGACGTAAACCTCTTGAGTTCCAGGTTGGAGACCGAGTCATGTTGAAGGTCTCACCTTGGAAAGGGGTGATACGTTTCGGCATGCGTGGGAAGCTCAATCCCCGTTACATAGGACCGTTTCTGATTCTGGAAAGGATCGGACCGGTAGCCTACCGACTGGAACTGCCACCTGAGCTGAGTAGCGTGCACGATGTTTTTCACGTCTGCAACTTGAAGAAATGTCTTTCCGACGAAACCCCGATCATTCCATTAAGAGAGATTAGGATCGACGAGAATCTAAATTTCACCAAGGAACCCGTTGAGGTTATGGATCGAGAAGTCAAGCGACTTAAGCGTAGTCGCAATCCTATCGTTAAAGTTCGGTGGAATACCCATCATGGTCCGGAATTCACGTGGAGCGTGAAGACAAGATCATGAGGAAGTATCCACATCTCTTTTCGTCCCCGACTAAGTAATCTTTAGTGAAACCCGTGACGGGTTTCTTCTGAGGCTGGGAGGCTGTGACAACTGGTAATTTCGGGTCTTGCTGTTAATATATTTTATTTATTTTATGCGTGAGTCGTGAGAATCTCTGATATCCTAGTAAGTACCACTGCGCGTCTTGGCACAATAAAGAGTAAAAACGTGAAAATATGGTTAATAAAAGGATAAAAATAAAGATTATACGTATTTATAATCAAAATTCACGTAAAGTAATTATAAAACTAAAGCACTCAAGAAATATTTACGATAAGTTTTATTCATCCCGTTCGTGTTTTATTAAAAATATGAAGAAAATGGCAAGATTGGTCCTTGTGGGAGCAATAGGGTTTGCTACAAGTCCCCTTGGCACCCACTCCCCTATATATACATACTTATAATAGATTAAGGGTTTCCATGTCTCTCTCTCTCTACAACCGGCGCCACACACACACATCTCATACACACACTCACTTCTGATCACTTTTCCGGCGAGAACTCCACCACCACCGCGCGTCCACCTACACCACCACCACCATTGTTCACCAAATTTCATTTCCTTTCTTTTAAGCATAAGCACGCGCCCCAGAACCTTTGATAACATCTTGTTTACCGCGAGTTTAGATCGAATCCGAGCATCTCTTTTCGTCTTTTCTTTGTTCTTGTTCGAGCCGAGAACCAAGGTGGGCAAACCCACCATTTACGAGGTGTTTTCACCATGGGTTTCTTTCAAGAACCCTCGGGTTGTGAGATAAATATATAATAACGAGAATAATAACAATAAAATGATAATAGATGTGTTTGGTATTGGTATGTGTGTATTTACACATACCTTTTGACCTAAATAACGGACCAAAACGACCAAAAACCCGACCTATAATGCCAAATTCGTGTTGTTTTTGTGTTTGTGATGTACAGAAATGGATATTTTGATAAACGGACGAAAACCAAAGAAAAGACAATAAACACGAGCGCGAGTTATGGAAAAGGTTCAAAAGTCGGAATCCCGGGAAGCATTTTTCACAATTGAGCTCAGAATGGCAAAACAAGTCCTTGAAGAATCAATATTTGTCAAGATTAGTCCTTGGATCTATTTTTCAGATTTGACATAAATGGTCCCTGGAATTTCAGAATTGACATAATTGGTCTGTGGTATTCCTAAACATTTAGCTGCCTAAACATTTTACCCAAACCCAAATAAACCTAAACCCAATATATAAACCCACAAGCCCAATTCCAATACCACCGGCCCATCTTCTCATTTATTAAACCCGGTATCCCTCAACCCGTCCCCTAACCCGGTCTCAAGTCAAACAATCATAAAAAAAAAACACCAAACGCGCCATATTCATCCCCAATTCCCAATTACCCAGTTACCATGAACCCTAAAATTACCCCGAGCTCAATTTCACCATAATTAAGGGTACATTGGACAATTCCCACATCGCTGACACACCTGACACAAAGGGAATGACATGTGGACGATTCTAATTGGCTAAGATGTGTCATTGGGTCATTTCTAAGGCTCTGATTGGCTGGATGGCGTCACAAGGGATCAAGATAGAATATTCATTGAAAGATGTTGATTCCATATGCTTCTGAGACGCTCCTCACTTCAGCTATAAATAGAGAGCTCTTACTCACAATTTCGTTTGGTTAGCTTAGGTGTAGGAGTAGAGTAGACTAGTGGATTTTAGCTTAATTGTTCGTTTCAGCTTACTGTAGTTTTATCAAGCTTCCAAACTCTGTACTCATTTTAAGTTTTCAATAAAAGTTCAGTTTTCATTAAATTTCTGGCAATTTAGTTTTCCAAATCTGTTCTAAACTTTCATTTTACTGTTTTCATAAGCTCATTCAAGCTGAAACCACAGCTGGTAGTGAGTTAGTAGCTTAGTTTCTGCTCTTGATGGTTAATGGTGATTTGGTAATTGATAGTCAAAGGTACTTTAGTGATGATGATCCTGAGTTCACTGGTGGTAGATGATAGTAGCAGTGGGTTAATAGAGTCTATCTTAAAGATAGGCTTATGTTCAAAAGCACCTTTGTTTAGCTGAGGTTATTCGAGTGAGTTTCATCTTTATTTTGAGCTTAAAGTCTATTATACTGCTTTATTATTTAGATCTATTGTTTGTCTGTGACTTTGTGCATTTATGAGATATTTGAGTTAGTTTGTTACTGAATAATTGTTGCTTGTTTGCTAGATTTCACTTTGTTCATTTTGTTAATCAACTGTCATATACTCCAAATTGAGCTCTAGTGGTAAAGTGTTGATTAGATCTCTGTACCTGTGCTTCTTTTAGTTTGCTGAATCATAAGTCAAGCTACTTTAGAATTTTAGTGTATTTAATACTTGAATTGCTTCAATAAAATTGAAACATGCTTCTGTAAGGAGTGTTTGGCATTATGTGGATTTTGGTGTTCTAGCTCACTTAGGACTATAGTTGAATTTTTATCAGATCTCATGTGCACCTAGGAGTAAGTTAGAAGTGATTTTGAGTATTTATAAGTAGCTTATAATATTTTGGACTCATCAGTGGAATTTTATAGTTTAAATCAGCCTAGAATTGAATATATAGGATAAAATGGATTGAGATTATAAAAGGTGTTAGAATTTGCTCTAAATTGTTCATACAAGTTGTTTGACATCTGGTATTTAGGTGTCACTTGGTCAAAATCTAAATTCACCCATTTTACCAAATCTGTGTAAGAAAACCATTTTCACAGCTCAAGGTTTTTTCTCACCATCATTTTTGTATGCAAACTTGTTTGAAAATCTTTGAAGGTTGGTTTTCTGTGAAGTCTAGTAGCTTATGTGCAGAGATTAACTGAGATTTTACAATTG
Organism: Artemisia annua; assembly: GCA_014162995.1. Taxonomy (NCBI): domain Eukaryota; kingdom Viridiplantae; phylum Streptophyta; class Magnoliopsida; order Asterales; family Asteraceae; genus Artemisia; species Artemisia annua. The sequence continues at coordinate 78,156 of LBNU01019598.1, forward strand.
TAAACTTGTTTACTAGCTTAAATTTGAGCCTCAACTAGCCCTTAGGCCTGCTTCTCCCCTGCACCACCAGCAGCTAGTCTGCTTATGCTTTTTCTTTGCATAATATCTTATTAACTAGTGAAGCTTTTTAAATGATTTTTGTTTCTTTTGAGAGCTTATAATACTAGTTTCATATATATATGCTTGGTTTGCTTTCTAGAGCTTGTTCACTAGCTTCTTTCTTATCTACAAGTTGTTCCTTAGGACTATTTGAGCATCCGTTACCCCTGTTTCTTTAGTGTTTAATTCTTGCTTATTGGTTTATCTTAGACTGCCTGTCATGTTTAGGTTAGCTTGTTTAGACTGCTTCTAGGAATCCTTTAGTAGTTTGCCCTCTAGTTCAGCTTATTGTAGCTTTTGACACAAGCTTTTGTAAGCTTGTGCCCTTAGAAGTTTTTTCCCTTTTCTTCTCTTTTGATTTTAAATTTTCTTTGTATCTGTCACTAGTTTTAGCTTCTCCTGAGCTTCTAATAGCTTTACACAAGTTTTGTTTTCATAAAAAGTCTTAGTTTATATTAGTTCTTTAAAGCTTTCAAAAGAAATTTAAAAAAAAAATAAAAAGATTTCAAAAAGAGGTGCCAAGGGGATTCGAACCCTGGACCTTCTGCCTTCCAAACCTCACACAACAACACCTGAACCAAATGCACTCTTGTGTTTTTCTTGTTATAGTATGCAAGTTTTATTCATATAAACTCCCTTAATTTTCTTTTACATTTTAGCTTATAAAATCTGTTTTAGCTTTTACAAGCTTTTCAGTTTTAGCTTTTCATAAATTTTTATTTTTCTAAGATTACAAATAGTATAAAATAGTTATAGAAAAAATCTCACATTTATTTTTCACATTTTACTATTTTTAGTCATTTAATTTCTTAATAAAAGTTTTTAATACATAATAAATAAATAAAAAGTCATAAAAAATATTTTTCTTTTTCCATAATTTTCTTTTATCTTTAGTAACGTAGAAAAAATATTTTCTTGCCCATAGTATTAGAAATGTTTTGATTTCACTTTTAATTTCGCGCTCGTACGTAATTTTTAGTAATTTCTTCGCGTTTTTAGTTTAAATGTTTTTTAGCTTAGTTTTCTTTTCGTTATTGTTTTTAGAGCTTTATTATATGCTTTCTAGTCTCGATTCACTTTCCGTAGTTAATATTTCCCAAAATTTCACTTTTATATTACTTTTCACTTCACGGATCACGAATCGAGAACCACGATTCCATTCAGCCTTCACTGGGACACGACCCGGGGAAATACTTGCCCGATTATTTCTTCAGAAAATTCACTATACTAAAATGAACACATCAGGTATCGAGTTTGGTTCGTGTTTGTGGTTGGTTTGGGTCGAATAGCTTGAGCCGAGAGCTCTAGGCTCTCGGCAGTGGTGGATTTGGATTGGGAGATGTTGCCGAGAGGTGTTGGGAACTCGGATGGGGAGATTGTTGTTGTTGTGGGTGTTGTGGTGTCGAGGAGTGGGAAGCCGAGACCACTAGGGTCTCGACAATATTTGGTTGTTCTTGTTGTCGAGTTGTTGTTGTTATTGTGGTTGAGCTGTTGTCGTTGTTGTGTTGTTAGTGTCGAAGAGGTAGAGCCGAGGCCTAGAGGTCTCGGCAAGGGATTGTGAAGTTGTTGTTGATGTTGTAGGTTGGCCAAAGAGATAAGGCCGAGGCCGTTATGGTCTCGGCAATGGGACTTGGTTGATTGATGTAGTTATAGTTGTTGCTTTGTGCTAAGTCGTGAGTCGCCGAGACTTCCTAGTCTCGTGTGGTCACCACAAGCCGATATGGACATTGAATTATTGTCGTTATATGACCCATGATAAATGTGACTCGAAAAGTAAAATGACTCGTTAAATATAATAAATGGTTAAAGTGGTTAATATATATATATATATATATATATATATATATATATATATATATATATATATATATATATATATATATATATATATATATATATATATATATATATATATATGGTGAGGTTCTTTTTCAGAACCAAATAAATTGCGAGAACTGCGAGAACGAGCATCAACTAATCAGATTTTTTTGAACATTAAATTTTATTATATAATTCAAAAGGGTATAATGGTAAAAATACTTTTTTTTTATTTTATTTTGATTTTTCTTTTACAAAAAACTTTTTTTTTTGTTCCCTAAATTCTAGCAATTTTTATTTTATTTTATTTTATTTTATTTTTTTCATTCTACCTATTTAAAAAAACCTTATATGCACATGCGTTTTGCATTATGCGACAATTGTATTTTTCGTTTATGCATAGGTATTTTGTATTTGCACATGTATCTTTAAAAATATTACATAAATATGTATACAAACAACAAAACTTTATTACTCCAATTTTATACAAACAACAAAACTTTATTAAAAAATATTACATAAATATATGAAGCGTGCACATGTGCATAATACAATTTCTTAAACAATTGGTTCATCTTTTAGGCGTGCACATATATTCCTCGCTTGGTTCAAAAACCCATGAAATCTACACATGTGTTTTCAATCCTTTGCACATGTGTTTTTATCGTCTCGCTCATCTTAACTGATACAATTTTGTGCCAACAGCCACACGTCAAGTAACCTGCCACCATCAAGAGCAAATGCATTCGTTGTCAATTCATCATTTTCATTAAGTAAATATACATGTGCATTTGTTTCAAATTCTCATGTTCATGACGTAAACACATGTGCATTATTTGACTAACGTATATTCAAGAGCAAATGCAACAAAACTGAATCTATATCAAGTGATTTAAACGAATTTTAATCATATAAATTAGCATAACACATATTCACAATATTTATGTACATCGAAATATATAAATACATTGCACATGTACATTCTTAGCCAAAACACATATGCACAATATACATTAGTAATATTTAGTATCATTCGTATTATCTTAAAAACTTGATCAAGTGGCATTCAAATGATACTCAAACATACATTAGATCTGAAGGTATGTAAACATAGCGTACCACATTATTTTTAAAAGATAAAAAATTTATTACCAAAAAAAATGAAACAACAACTAGTTATCCATTAAACACCATTACCCTATCACAAACATATAACTTCTTGGCTGCTATCTTCGAACCACTTAAAATAAGATATATTAACTGGCCCAACATATATAATGCAATTGTATCATAAAGCCATACTTTGAATCATAGTCGTTTACGTTTTTATTCCTTTGAACACAAAATCAATATATATATATATATATATATATATATATATATAT
>LBNU01019598.1:87104-107102 GCA_014162995.1 Artemisia annua
GATATAGGCCTATAGGAATTGACCCTCCCACTCCTTTTGCTGGATAGGCAAATTGTGGTGTACTATATTCGATTTTGCCGGGTAATTGGCAAGTACTCGGCCTTGGGGGCACTATTATATTATGAAATTCCGCGGTTATATTGATACTATGATTGTTGGTTAACGTTTTGCGTTTCATGAGCTTAGCATCATCAACAATGTTATATGCACAGGTATGCCTCTATACAATGGTTGTTATCTTAATTTCCCGATATTTGCATATGTTGCTCATATCTTATGATTAAAACCTTGTGCTCAACTTTATATTTTTAAACCTATGGATTACACTCAACCTTTGTGTTGACTTTTAAGCATGTGTTTTCAGGTACTAATGATATTAATAATTAGCTTTGGCATGTGATATTTTGGGCGTGGTGGAGTGGCTAAGGCTGAAGAGGCATTTCTGTCAAGGCAGCTTTACTATCTTTCTATCTTTATTTGCATGTCATTCGTAAAACCTTTTGTGTCTTTTGTTACTTCCGCTGCTAAACTTTGTTTATTTTTTGCTGCAAACTCTATTTACTTTTTCCGCTGCTACTTTGACTTAAGAGTTCTTGTACTCTAAATGGTNGGGCGTGGTGGAGTGGCTAAGGCTGAAGAGGCATTTCTGTCAAGGCAGCTTTACTATCTTTCTATCTTTATTTGCATGTCATTCGTAAAACCTTTTGTGTCTTTTGTTACTTCCGCTGCTAAACTTTGTTTATTTTTTGCTGCAAACTCTATTTACTTTTTCCGCTGCTACTTTGACTTAAGAGTTCTTGTACTCTAAATGGTTTGTAATTCGAATGATATGTTTTGCAACATTTATAAACGTCCCGTGTTGTGGTCGTTAGCTATAAATGTGCCTGGTTTCTATTTGCGTAATACCCCCAGCATAATAGCTGCCGTATTTGAGTTGGGGGTGTTACAGCTTTGCTCAAATCTGAATCTCACACCAACATGCCCGTTTGCTCATTGGAAGTTTATGAAGACGTCAACGTTTCAATATACTCACGATTGATGCTGATATATTTTCTTAGGAAATTCCTCTTGAAACTACGTTTATGGAATTCAAACGCTTAAGCAGCATAGAGGATGGTTTATTCACTTATGACTTACTAATGAGCTACACTGAAGATGAATTGCTCCTCTTATGGCCAATCATTGAATTCAAAGGATTAGTTTGGACTACTATCGAGGAAAAAGATGGGAAGTTTCAAATTGAATACATGAAGTCCACTAATGCGAAGACCAAATCAAGCAACCAATACTATAATAAAGGAAATATCCAACCTATACAACCTTCTTATATGCCTTATTCCGAATAGTACTGGGGATTAGACAAATGCAACCAGGATGATGAAAGAATTTATGCTGAATCGGAGATTCTGTTTCATAAAAAGTTAGTAAGGTTGATGGATATCTCTTTAGAAGAATGGCTTGAACTTAAATATGGAGATCCTGAATTTGCTCCTATGGATGAAGTTAAACGCATAGTAACCTCATGGCTGACACAAAGTTTTAAGGAGCAATTCAATGAGTTCATGGAAATAAGAAGGAAAATGATTGGTAATGCTAGCTCTGACATTAACTACGATCCTAACAATGTTGATTTTTCGGATTGGTTAGCTAGTAAGTTCAACAACCATAAAACCATGGATCGAGCCACTAAAGATGTACTATGGGTATATTGGATGAGAGGGGAAGATGAAGAAGTCGAAAGCGACAATGAGTCATCATACGATGGTTCAACTATTAAGGAAAGCATTGAGGAATTGTTCAGCATAGACATTGATGTGTTTGACTACGAGACACCCTTGTGCAAAAAATTCAAGGAATTTAATTACCTTCTTCAAATTGACGCTGATGTTCTCACTGGAGACCTACCAGGGTTCAAAACTTACAATGAATTCAAAAACACCTGGTACTATGAATGGAACGACCAAATACCATGGGTTTGGGATAAACCATAGGAATATGGGGATATAAATCATACTTGTGAACCTTTCCGTTTCAATGATGGAAGTAGTGAATGGCCAACTTGTGACTGGAAGAATGAGGGAACCTGCAATGGGGGAAGCATAATTGGAATGAGACGAGTTGGCAACGATGTTTACTTTGAAGACTACAATTGGTATGATAAAGTTGAAGACTCCTCACGTAGGGCGGAGGCTTTACAAGAAAAAGGTAGAATCGAATACTTAAAAGAACTAAAAGGAGCATCGAATACTACTTTCTGGGAATGGGTGCATAGAGAGTTTGATGATTACACAAGGCTTAATCGACGATTACAATGGGAATTAAAAAGAAAGTGGGACGAGATTCAAGATTATTATCAATCCATTAATTTGGAAAATTATTATCCCGATGATGATAACAATGAGTCACAAAGAAAACTAATAGAAGAAATTGATGACTATTTAAGCACGGATGATTATTCTAAATTTGTTGATAAAGACGAGGAGGATTTCATCAAGAGAAAATGTCGACTACTTGGAATCACTTATAATAACCCACCCATGATAATTTCTGAAAAAATTAAAGTCGTCAAATACTCTTTGGGACCATATGAGGAATATGTTGCGACAAAGACCAAAGAATATATTAGATTAAGTCGATCAGAAAAAAATGTTGCAGAACTATATTGTAACATCTTTCGAATGAAGGAAGAAGGATGGCACGTGANATAACCCACCCATGATAATTTCTGAAAAAATTAAAGTCGTCAAATACTCTTTGGGACCATATGAGGAATATGTTGCGACAAAGACCAAAGAATATATTAGATTAAGTCGATCAGAAAAAAATGTTGCAGAACTATATTGTAACATCTTTCGAATGAAGGAAGAAGGATGGCACGTGATAAGAACAAAATAGGAGTTGAACATGAGTCTAACTTGAAGACTCTGGAATAAAGACAAGTGCTGACCGGGAGACAACCCGGAATTTTTATCTTATTTTTCTGTTTGTGTCGAGTCTGTCAGACCTGCAGAAGATGCGGCGCATCTCCATCATAGGATGCGGCGTATCATCTGCACTGGTCATATCTTTTTATTTTTCTGCTTTTTTATTTTTAGACTTTAGAATATTTTGTCAATTTATTTAATGCAACTCATCCGTGGTTAAGGATACGACGCATCTTTTATTCTGATTTGTACTTAATTCCAGGCTCGATATGGCGCACCTTCTTCCATAGGATGCGGCGTATTGACTGACCTGATAATTTTCAATTTTTATTTTTAGGTTTTATTTTACTAACTACTAATGTATTATCCAAGTTTGAACCTTCTTAACTTAGGTGTGTTAAAGTCTTGGTGGTATTATAGATTCCTGCATTTTCTGTGGAAACATCATTCATGAAGCTTAAACGTTCTCATCCACAAGAAAGTCGATTTTTGCTCATAAACGCAATGGTGGATCATTCCGAGCAAATATCAGGGGAGTTTTTCCGTTCTAATTCTTTTAGTTTCCAGTTTTTAACCTTTAACACAAACAACGAGGACATTGTTTAACTTAAGTGGCGGGATGGAGAATTAGAATGCTTACTTGTCCCAAACTTTTTCAAAATATGCTTAAAATGCGCTTAATATATCAAAATTAAAAAAAAAATAGCATGTTTTTGTTTAAGTCTAAATTACATAACCGCACACATAACCTTATTTCTTCCAAAAATTAAAACTTTAGTGTGCCGGTGACTTGTAAACTTTAGAACTTGACTTGTATACTATTCGAGACCACCATAATGAGTATTAATGATATAATTGGAGTGACTTGTCTAACTTGGTAAATTTCTAGGATTACACCCAAAAAGCCTTTACATGTTATGTAATATTAACTAACTAGATTGGTTAGTTAACCCCCGTATAAACCCTTTTGTTTACTCTCACTTTTAGAGTAAGATACCCCTAGAAAAACCCTCAGAGCCATTCCTTTCGTTTCTTACACCTTTGTTAAAATGTTTTGTTACACCCATACACCTTAGCCTACCCTGTAGATTAATATCCGTGGTTAGTTACTTTAGGCAAAGTGTGTTTCCTTACATTACCTGTGTTCGCGTGCGTAATTCATTATCTTTGGTTAGGTCGGGAAATTGCACAATGCAATTGGAGTGAAAGTACATACTGTATAATTTTAGTTTATTTTTCGTGTGTTTACTACTTTCACTATTACAGTTATTCTATTTCTGAAAGTTATGAAAAGTATGGAAAAAATTATCCGAAAAAATCGTGATAGAAAAAGTTGTGAAATTTTACATATATATGTATTAAAAAAAATCGAAAAATAGAGAAATAGAAGAGAAAAAGAAAGAGAAGTTGGAAGTTTGTTTAACCAACTTATGTAAAGTTTTATATTAAGTGGGAGATATCACCACTATTTGTTGTTGTATTATATTTATGGATTGAATGGGAGTTGGCCATTATGGGAACGCCAACTAAGGTTTATTCTTTGTTTAAGATTTTGTTGAGTATAATTCATGTCTACCTAAAGCGTGAGTTACATGAGTCAAAAGCGTGAGTTATTCAATGATATGAGTCTTATTCATGGGATGGTTGGGAAAGTAATTAACCACACTTAGGATTCTAATCTATTCGTTTGCTTATTTTTTATTTTACACCAATTTATATCCTAAATGTTATCCCTACCCAACTGTATTGTTATATTCATTGTTAGCTTTCGAGCATCCGGATATGATGATAACTAAGCGAAAATATTAAATGTATGAATAAGGTAGTGACCATCCGAGTATTAGATTAATTGACTAACGCGCTAGTGATCTAGTGTGTGATTTGGTGACCATCCATTATGCAAATAACGCGCCAGCAATCCAGGAAGTACACTAGTGACCATCCGTTAGTTGAAGCATCAAAGACTCACGCCAGCGATCTACTAAGTTTATGCAGGAGATGTTTGAACGAAGCTAGGTTCAACCCTTAAGCCTCAAAACCCTATTTACCGCTTTAGACTTGTTACTCCTTGGCTTTAGTGGGGGAGATGCGTATACTTGTTACGCTTATGATAGAATATTCGTCACAACTAAGCAACTAAACAATTTAGAATTGTTTTATATTGAAAAATTATTTTGTTTCTACTTCGTTAAGTGTTTGGTTGTGTGATTATGATAAGACGAATACGTGCTTAATGATAAAAGTAAATCCTAATACCTTTTAGGATACATTTTCATAAGATTAAATCTAAGGTTTACTTGGGGACAAGTAAAGTTCAAGTGGGGGGATATTTGATGAACTCAAATAAGTACATATTTTTATCATCATTTATCCTATTTATTTGACTTGTTTTACTGTATTATTTATGAGAATCGGTACTTTAATGTTTACTTTAGTAATTCTCAGGTAAAAACAAGCAATAGGTGAAACTTGGCGATTTTGGACTAATTATGGAGCAAAACAAGCAAGATGTCAAAAGTCTACTGAAATCCAGAAAGAGGTGCGCCGTATCTCTCTCAACAGATACACCGCAATATCATACTTAGATGAATTCAAAGACCATTGCCTGACTTTGAAGAATGCGCCGCATGCGATTCTATCATGCGCCGCATATGAAACTTTGGTTAGCGAAGAAGATCAAGCTCGTTCTACTCCAGATACGCCGCATTACACTTCTGACATACGGTGTATCACTATCAAGACTTCACCAGATACAATCCAAGATACTGAAGGACATGTGCCGCATAAAGATTTAAGTTACGCCGCATCTGAAGACGGTGTACGAATATTCCATAATATATTAATCTTGGACCCCACGCGAAGTTAAGTCAATGCGCCGCATCTACTTACTACATGCGCCGCATTGAGCACTCAGACAGAAACTATAAATACCCCAAGACCTAGACGAATTTTGTGTACAACATAACCCTAAGGAGCCGAGTTCAGTCGAAAAAGCAACACAAGACACACCCCAAACGAAGATATTAGAGCTGTAAGAAGGTCTTGCATGTATTTAATTCATTAAGTAGTTTTGTTTTATTGTAATAGTACGCTTTAATTCATCAGGATTGATGGGCTTGTGGCCACCATACTGCTCCCCTTAAAATTGCTTTCCCATCAATTAAAATTTATATGATGATGTTTTTGGTGACTTATATTAGGGCATTGATAACCTCTGCGTCTAGCTGAGCTTGTAAGCTACCATACCTGCTCCTCGCCTATTTAGCTGATGTCTTTAGATAAATACGATAGGCATAAGTGATCATTAAGGGTTTACTCGCCGATATAATGAGATCCAACGAGACAGATTAGATTACGATACGCTTCATATAAAGCTAGCAATAAAACAAGTGACAAGCTACTTAACTATCAGGACAGGCCTTCTTCTGCTTCTAATTATCTATCTATGTACGTGTATGCTATTCGCTGACTCGTGCTCATTAGTTTAATTTACTGTTTAATATAACCAATCTATGCCAGTCTCTCAGGCTGAACCCCCTTTCGTTAGATTAGGCTGTAAAACTAACTTAGGACATTAAAATACTGATTAGGTTAATTAGATAATACGTTCCACTCTTAGTGATCGACACTCTACTTACCATTATATTCATACTGACCGGGTACACCGCTCGTTAAGTGTGTGTGTTATTGATAAGTCGGCTAAATATAAATTTAAAACTTGAGTAGGCATTAATACTGCTAAACCGCAACGACACATCACGCGCATCAATTATGCAAGAGTGCTTGTTGAAATTGATGCTGAAAAGGAAATTAAACATGAGATTGAAGTGCAGTATATAGATATGGAAAACAAAGTTAAAGGTACTAAGAAAATAAGTGTGGTTTATGATTAGAAGCCTGTTAGATGTGTTGAGTGTAAAGTATTTGGACATGATATTGATAGGTGTATTTTCAACAAGAGTAAAGATGATGGATTGGATAAGCAGGCTGTTAAGGATAATATGTAAAAGAATGGTAATGAGAAAGGTAGTAACAAAGGCAAAGATAAAGTGCAGGAACAAGTTCAGAAGAGTAGTGATGAGCAGCATAAACAGAATGTCTTTAAAAGAAACTTTAACTACCCCAATAATAAGCAACAAGAATATAGGAACATTCATGTTTTGCACAATAAAGGATCAAATTTTAATGCATCTTCGAAATAAGGAACGTTTTTAACTACCAAAAAAACGTGTGCATCCACTCCATTGCCTTGTGTGTCGTCCATCAAACATGCATAGTTTTGTAAAGGTAGGCATCCAGGGGCAGCCCAGGTCGGTTTTCCGAAACCAAAGTCTGCTTGATAAAAGAGGAACTTACACCAACTAGTTAAAATGATCACATTACTTGATTCCAAAATTTCACCGTCTTTTAGTGTGGAATAGTTCAAAACCGTTGTTTGTCCTTCATCGCTACAGTGGTCAACCTTTGAGAGGTTATTAATGGTTTTCTTGACGTTATGAGATAAATGCTCTGCCAATTCTTCAGTTGTTTCAACCATTTGAGCATTTGTGGCACATAATCCTACTAGATTCCCACAAGATTTTTTAGGAATTAAGGATGCCGTTTTCCCCCTTAGGTCTACCGGCTAAACAAGTATAGACTCACTTGGGTTATCGTTTGTTGCATTAGCAACAGATATGAAAGCCTTCCAAATGATGGCTAATACCAACTGCACCTTTGACAAATGAAAAGTGTTAAGCTTTCCATTAGACATGGCCTTTGCTTTCAATATAGATATTTCACTCTCACTGAATGAAACTTTTTTTCTGATATATAACTTGCTTGACAACTCATCACGTATAATTGGTCCCAATTTCGGACCATAACCACGACCTGGAAATAATGAAGGATAGTTGAAACCAGGCCCTGAGAATTCGATTTCATTTTCTTCTCGGTTCATAGCAGCCCATTTATTTAGGAATATACTTAGAGTGGGGGAATCAGTAATCTTGTGCGTAGTACTTACACCAAGTGCAACACCTCCACACTTGAACATGGTTACTTGAATTGCAAGTAACGGGTCATTGAAATGCTCAGCGGCCAATTTATTTGGTGGAATGAATTCATCGACAACCTTAATATCCACACCGGGAGCAAGAATATCTTGCATTTTGATGTCAACTTTTGCATGTATAAACTCGGCACCTTGATCATTGCAGTCAATTGTCCGAGTTTCATCCACATATCTACCCGCAAGAGGGTAAAAATGTGTTAACATTTTCTCAAGCGATTTTTCTAGCCGGGAAACAAAAACTTTGGGATTGCATTGTTATTTGCGGAGAAGAAAAGAATAACACTTATGTTTATAAAAGGAGCAAGCTCGTCGAGAAAGCTAATTTTGTAGTGTCGGAGGGTTTGGGGAGTTGGAACGAAGGGTTTTATAAGTTTGCTCGTTTTTTTTTTCGATGTTCATCATCATCACTGCTTATACACTTGATAATAAGCTAGTTGAAGAAGAAATAAAATACAGGGTTGGTATTTATAACTTAATGTTAGTAGCGCATTTATTGTTAATTGATTTGGCCTTATCAATTTTGATTTTGTAACACCCCAACCCAATAAGGGTAGAAGTGCCACATTATGGTGACATATCAAAGCATATACAGACATAAAACATCGTAATACAATGAAACTCAAAGGTTACAAGGGAATAAACTGAGAATACAAGGTTACAAAATGAGAACAATAATAAATACTAAGTCTGAAAATGCCAAGTGCCTACTAATCAAAAAGCTATCAAAGTGTAGTCTTCTAAGTCCAATGTACTCTCCACTCATAACCCAGCTTCCTACTAAAACCTGCCGCAGGAAAAGAAATGCGGCTGAGCTACGAAAGCTCAGTGAACAGATATATAATAGAAACAACGGAATAGATAACGGAAATAAGGAAAGTAGTAAAAGAGATATCATAACGGAATAAACAACAGAATGTATATGTGCATTCTTTTTCTACTAACTCTGTTTTGTAGGATTATTTTTTCGCTCGATTCTTTGGTAGCCAAAACTAGTTTTGAGCATACACCAAGGGGTAGCATACACCAAGGGGTAGCATACACCAAGTGGGAGTATACACCAAGGGGGAGCATTAGCGATAGTCAAGGCTTCACTCACGATGATGCAAGCTCGCCTTATACATTCGGTCTCGAGTATTGAAGTGTAGTAGAAATCTCGTCTAGGAGTCCACCTTTTTGCTTCGACAAAAGGGGGAGAAGAAGTTGATGTGTCGTGTATAGTATATATATAATAACCAAGTAATTTCTCAACGAATAAGAAATCACTCGGGTCGTGTCTCAGTGAAGGTTAAATGGAAAATTGTTTATCGTGATTGATAAACCGTGTTTGTGAAAAGTGTAAAATGAAAATAGTGGAAAAGAAATTCAAATAGCACTAAGATATATCAATTAGAGCACAGATTACAAGCTATATATGCACAAAGATCTAAAATCAGAAAACGGAAATGCAAACGTGAAATATTAAAACGTAACGTACAAAATAAAACGCGACTTTTATTTAAAAATGATCCTAAAAATGTGAAACAATTTTCTAAAAACTTTAAACAACTAAAAAGAATTTTTAGAAAAAGAAAAATATTTTTTTGACTTTTTATTTATTTATTATGAATTAAAAACTATTTTTAACTATTTAAAAATGATTAAAAATCTAATAAATGGAAAATGGTCTAAAAAATACAAATCTACTTCTGAAAATTCTTATAAATCTGAAAACTATTTTTAAAAGAAAAATGAAAATTATTTTTGTATTTTTGGATTTATTGTGAATTTAAAATGATTTAAATCTAAGAAAATAGAAAAGAAATAGTAAAACTAATGAGAAAAATCTGAAATTTTTATGGAAATTCTAAAATATTATTCTAAAGATTCTGAGATAAAAACTTTTTCAAAAATAAGCTGAAAAGTGCTTATTTGAGCTTAAGTCAGCTTATTCAAGTGCTTATTAATAAGCACTTGAATGAAAACTGTATGAACAGTACTAATAGGAGTCCTTAAGCTCAAATGAATTCAATTCAAACCATTTTTTATCAAGTAATGCTCAGATTATTAGAAAAGCAATGAAAAAGAGATTAATAAGCACTATTTAAGAAGCTAATAAGCACTAAACTATTTCAATAAGCAAGAGACTTACTACAAAGCTCAAACACACTAAAAGAAACTCAAAACAAGCACTGAGAACCGGATTTCAAGACAATTCTATCAAATGCACTTAACTAGAAAATTCAGCAAACTCACTAACAGTACCTAACTTGCAGTCTACAAATAAGCAGTCAAATAAGCCCTTAAAGTCTAACTAATGGGGGCAAAATATCCACTGCCTAGCTGAGAACCTGGAAATTACAAAAGCCCTATGAGGAACATCTAATTGCTACTCTAATTAGGACAAAGTTCAGCAGCCTAAAACAGGTAGTAAAACAAGCAATGAGCAGTTGACTTTTTATTTGCACTATTACTTTAACCAAATCCAAATTTAAAGCTCTTAATCTGTTACTAGATGTAAGTTGAACTTATTAAAACACTAAACTCTCAAACACAAACATGAAATACATCAACTCAACAAACTCAGCAACATCAAATAACCAATATGCAAGCAGAATTGAGATATAGATCTAATTATGACTTTTGCTCATAAACCTACTGAATTTGTGCACTAACATCAATATTATGTCTAAAGTTAACTATATCAGTCAAATTTACCACAAGAAACCAATTAGAATTCATGATTCTCTACTGATCCAAACACTACTAAAACTATTGATTATAACTACATCTATGGCATCTAGCTAAATCCTACTGTTCTAAGGTTCACAACAGGTCACAGAGCTTCAATAAAGATCAAATCAACTAGTTATAACAGCTGAAACAAACTAAAGCTCAAAATCTCAGATCTGTCAATTGTGCAGATAGAACAGTACACTTCAAATTTACCTACAACTAAATACCTCAAACCAAATCAAAACTCAATCTAAGCATCAATTACACTATTATACTTCAGATTTATCAACTAAAATCAGTTCTCAACAAATCTCTAAATCAATCAATCAGTCAATTAACTAATAAGCTCAATTGAAATTAAAGACTTACAACTGAGTTCTCAGCTCTCTGAGAACCTCCTATGCTTGCCTATCTCTTAGATAGGCTTAATCAACACCTTCTGAACCTTCATTACACCATCAATCACTCTGCTTGATCCTTCACTATTCTTCATTAACCAAAAGATGACAGCTATATAGTCTATCAATGAGCTCATGAAAAGCTTGTATAAGCTTCTGGAAACAAATGAAAGAGTTTTAAAAACTAATTTGATTGAACTAACTGCTTAGAATTGACAATGACAGTGAATTTCAATGAAAACTTGAATTTTATTAAAAAATGTAATGATTACAAGCTACAAGATTACAAAGACACTGAATTCACTTCTTAACTAACTACAACTCATTATCTAACTGACTCCCTAACTGACTAGCTAACCCCTGAATTCGTGAGTGAGGATCCATTATATAGCTGAGGTGAGAGCTTCCCCTGAAAGTTCTAGAACTGGAATATCTATGGAATATTCGTTCTTGGATCCCTTCCACGTAGCTTGACCAATCACAACTCTTTATTCCATCCAAATACGTGTCCTGCCCAATAAAAGCTTGCCACTTGTCATTCCTTTCTCTGCCATTTCTGACACGGTGTCAGGGTAAAGTGAATTGACCAAAAAGCCCTTTAATACGAGGTTGGATTAAGGTTCAATTAAAGGGATAAGGGATTAGGGTTCATAATACTGGAAAAGGATTTGGGGGAAAAAGGACGCAGTGTTGATTTTTTATATTTATTTGATTTGTTGGGTCGGGTTGTGTGGGAAAGGGAGTGGGCCGGGTTTATTTATGGTGGGATTGGGCTACGGGTTTTGGCTTTTGCTTAATAAAATGGGAGTAGGCTTTTGGGTTTATTTTGTGTAAGAGTTTGTTTAAGTGAATTTTAGGATTATTTCTAAGATAAGATGTAACTTTGAGGGACCAATTCTGCTGATCTAGTAAAGTTATTCCAAGGACTAAACATGACAACTACTGATTCTTTGAGGACTGGAATTGCCAATCTGAGCTCAAACATGATCAACACTTGAGAATTCTTCTCCGACCTCGGCTTTTGCAACTCTTTCCAAACCCGTGCTCGTTTCGTCATTTTTGTCTCGGTTTTTGTCCAATTTTGAATTATCTACCCCTGCACAATCAAAAACACAAAAGCAAGTAGATCTTTGGCATTCGTTAGTGTTTTTGGTCGTTTTAAGTCTTAAAATGGTGAAAAACCGATATGTGATTTCACACATATCAAAATCCCCAAACTAAGATATTGTTCGTGTCCTCACGCAATGGGATTCAATCACGCTTATGAGATAAATAATTTCATAACTCTTTTTACTTAACTTTGAAAAGAAATATAATGAAAACAAATTATTTGTTTTATTGTCAGTTTTTGTTCTTTACTTTGTATATAATGTTATAATTATATCTATGTGATTAATTTATTATTAAGTGTGTTTCTTACTTAAGTTGTGTTAGCGCGTTCATTTGCCTTTAGTGGATTGATATTGGATGAGACCTTTTATTTTATTATCTAGTGTGTTATACTAATTTCCTATTATTTGTCTGAAAGTTTAAGTATTGGAGAATTATCCAGAAAATCGTGATAGATATTGTGATTTTAATTTATTAGTATCAAAAATAGAGAAGAGAAAGTGGAAGTTGGTTAATAAATATGTAGTTTTTATAAGTGAAGATATCACTAATTTGTTGTTTACTATATTATGATTATGTTCGTTATTGGAACAACAATTTTATTTCTTGTTTAGATTTATTGTATATCTCTGTCTACCTAAGTGATTATGAGTAATAGCGTGAGTTTTATGTGATGCAGTTTATTCAGGATGGTGAAATTACACTAGATTTAATTAATTTGTTTGTTCTTTTACTTTACATTTATATCTAAATGGTTAGTCATTTCGTATTGTTAATTTGTGTTGTTCGACATCGGAATATAGCTTTGTGATTTAATGTTGAAATAGGTAGTGATCCGGTATATAATGACTAGGACTAGCGATTGTGTATATTTACATCGTTATGAATAACGCGCGGCGATCCAAAAGTGACTAAAGTCCGTTATTGAAGGTGAGACTCGCCAGCGATCAATAAAAAGTTTTCGGATTTTGCAGCGGTTCACCTTACTTACATTTACTGTTTAACTGTTACTCTTGGTTTATGGGATCTAATTGATAACTTATGGATGAAGAAAGATTCATCACAACATACACTAAGCAAAACGATTATAGATTTTTTGTATTGGAAATTTTTTTGTTTACTATTCGCCTTAGTGTTTGGTTGTGTATTATGATAACGAATACGTCTAGATAATAAATCCTAATACCTTCTTAGAAGATTTCATATTTAATCTAGGTTTCTTGGACAGTAAAGTTCAAGGGGAATTTTGATGCATCAAATATATATACTTTATATTTATATTATTTGTTGTTTTATTAATTATTATGAGAATGATCTTATATGTTTCTTAGTATTTAGGTAAAACGTTGTGACTTGGCGATTTTAGCGATTGTGAAGAAAAGGCAAGTGTAAAGTTACTGAATCCAGAGATCCCGTATTCTATCACAGATCGCATTCATGACTTAATTTGAAGGCTTGCTTTGACTTTTGAGATGGCGATATTTATCAAATGCGTCGTTATAACTTTGTCCAACGAAAAGTAACTTGTTTATCAATACGCCGCATTATTATGCAGACGCGTATCACTATCAGACTTACCAGCAATAAGACAGAATCGCGATAAAAATTCAGTTACGCGCAATAATCTGAGAGGTGTGAATATTCTAGAAAAATTATTTGACAGCGAATAGTCATGCGGCATCTATGATTGGCTAAAGTCACTGTAATGTCACCAAGGATTTGTCAACAAGAGTCAGAGCATTTAGGCTCATGCTGATCCAGGGTATGGATATTCGTATGTCGCGCGAGTTGATGGGTATACAAACATTTGGTGTGTTTGGAGAAGGTTTGATTGTTTACCTAGGTAAGGATATCTTAGAGTAGCTATAGATAAATAAAGGAAATTACTAAGACTTTAAAAACCTAACGCGAAGGTAATTAAATTAGTTATGTACATAAAAGAGTGTTTGAGATGTAAAAATCCTAGCTGAAGTGAATATTTTTCAATCTAATGATAAGATATTGTAAAGAAAATATTATTACTAATTAATTATTATTTTTTAATTATTATAATTGTAATTATTATATACATATAATAAATCTGATTTTATATAATTTTAGTAAATTAGCTAAGAAATAGGGGTAAGTAAAATGAGTAGTAAAGTAGCAAAGAGCACACTGTGGGAGCTTCAATTGGCAGTCGCGATAAGAAATAAAGTTTCGCGGGGTCGACTAGAGGTAGCAAATGTTCGAAGGATACGAAATACATTTATTCCTTAAACGCCCGATTTTACCATTTTCTGTTGTTCTCTTTATTACACTTATAACTTACGGACTTTATGCAACTTTTTCACGTAACGGTGGTCCGACTTTCATTATCTGCCGATAATTATTAGGTTCATCGATAGAACACAATTCATAGAATAGTGACAAAAGGAAAAAATTTAAAAAGATTCGTCATCTCCTTGATTTTTCACATTCACAAACTAACTTTGAACGAGATCACCATTTATTTACAAGTTAGATGTCAATACTACTCATCGTAGTTACTTGTGGTACAAAACCCGTTGTCCCAAATTTAGTGTAATCTAGAATCTTTTAAATTCAAGTTTGAGAATGAAATTGCTTCAATTATTCTCGTTCCAATATGAATTATCCGATAAAGATACCAAAGAATCCCAACGCTAAGGTAGGTTACTCGATTTCTCTTAAGAGGTTTGCACGAAAAATGAGGTCCCACATCAAGGATACTGGATACATTACCATAGACTGATCACATCCGAAATAACATAAGTTGGAGTAGTACCTTCACCCCAACACCCGCGCCGTGCGACCTCATGCACCCGATCTAGGATCATTCGCATCACCTCACGTGCTACCACTTTAGTCTTAACACTTAAAAGCTCATAATCATAATCTCAATAAATCCTTATTCTTTTTTTCATTTTTTCGATTTTCTCACTTTTTTTTTCCTACTTTTCTTGATATTTTTTTCACTTCTTTGCTTTTTCTTTTTCTTGCTTAGTAACTTTTCAATCCTCGAACACTTCACCAGGTTTCAATCCAAGACCTACCGCCAACTTGCTAGGGCTTGAATGTGGATCAAGGTCCGGTCTCAATCCGAGTCTCAAAGTACCTTAGCTTTATGAAGTACCGGGCTTTAGGGTACGCCCGAAAGACATGCGTAACTGACGCAATACAACATAATAACAACAATACAACACACATACAATGGGTGTATCCTTGATGTGTCCCCAATTTTTCAAGCAAAGATTCTCTTTAAGGAGATAAAGACTAAATTTCGTCAAACACGAGACATCTTTAATTATTATACACAAAGATATGGGGTGAAACCAAGCTGATGGGAGCAAAAGCCACAAATACCTTCGCAGTGAGCTTAAAGAGCAACCACTACTCCACGTAGTGGCATCTAACTTCCTAAATAACACACCTATCATTTTCTCGCTCTTCCCTGATTCTTTAAAGTTCTCCAATATGAGTGACTCCGCGAATACTTAGCCGATAATCAAGCCACGCATATTTAAAGTCAAATACGGAAACTTGCAAACTCTAATAAAAGAATTCGCATTTTATAGCTTCTTATGTAAAAGACTAGCGGAAGCTTTTAAGCTGCGCATGTATAAAGTAATGTACGGGAACTTTGCAGATTCTAAAAGAAGAATTCGCGTTTTATAGCTCCTTGTGTACAAAACTAGCACAAGCTAATATGATCATCATTGGTTAAGGGAACAAGCTAGGGCTCAACACGCCCGATCAAGTCAAAAAAATTATTTCTACTCTTTCCAACAAGAAAGTCAACACGATGTCAAAACACTTATTCGAACTTTTATCTATTTTTCACAACTTTTCAACATTTATTTCTTTTTTCACAATTATTCAAAAAAATTTAATTTTTGATATTTTTGCGGAAAAACGAGGTTGCATGAGTAACGACACAAATGAAAGTGCAAGGCAAAATCAAATCGAAGATTGACCCCCCCAAACTAAAACGAAACATTGTCCTCAATGTTTGAAAAGGTAAGGGTAATCCTAACATAAGTCTAGGGCTGTTTATTAATTATGCCAAAGATACGTTAGTCGATAAGATTTAGGATATAACGCAAACTTCCAAAAGCATGAATAATGAGACTCGAGTGGAGATGAGACAAACAACGAGCACGAGAGTCTTCAGTAATCGGGAAATTCCTGGACAAACAACATAAACAACCACGAAACACAAGATATGGAAGAGGTCGCCCCTCCTCACGTTATTGGTTAGAAAATAGAAAGAAGATAGAATGATAAGCATGGGGTGCCTCCCACGAAGCGCTTGTTTTTGGTCACCGAGTCACAAAGCTTGACTCGATCCCTGAATTCAATTGTCCTTAGGGAAAGTCTGGAGATCCGGGACTACCATAGGTGGTATATCCCCTCCGAAGTAATGTTTGAGACGATGATCGTTCACCTTAAAATTGGGACCATCGGGTTGAGATAACTCAATGGTACCATAAGGGAAAACTTGGGTGATGGTAAACGGTCCGGACCAACGGGTTTTTAACTTGCCAGAGAAAATCTTTAATCGAGAATTGAAAAGAAGAACTTTATCACCAACATTGAAAACACGATTTTTTATCTTGGAATCATGAATCTTTTTCGTTTTCTCTTTGTAAATCAAAGAATTCTCATAGGCTTGATCACGAAGTTCGGTTAACTCATTTAATTGAATTTTTCGGTGATCACCCGCGGTTTTGAGGTCAAAATTAGCATGCTTCAAAGCCCAATATGCTTTATGCTCTAATTCGATGGGTAAATGACAATTCTTTCCGTAAACAAGCTTATATGGAGTACATCCTATTGGTGTTTTGTAAGCCGTACGAAAAGCCCATAATGCATCATCCAATTTGTCGGACCAAGAAGCACGATTTCCATCAACGGTTCTTTCTAAAATCCTTTTAAGACCACGATTGGACACCTCTACTTGACCGCTCGTTTGCGGGTGATACGCGGTACTTAAACGATGAGTAACACCATATTTGGACATGACTTTTGCGAATTGATCATTACAAAAATGAGTACCACGATCACTGATTATAGCACGAGGTGTACCAAATCGGGAAAACAAGTTTTTCAAGAACTTTACCACAACTCGGGCGTCATTTGTGGGGAGCGCTTTCGCTTCAACCCATTTGGACAAATAATCGACTGCCACAAGTATGTACTTATTCCCTCGAGAAGACGGGAATGGGCCCATAAAATCAATACCCCAGACATCAAAGATTTCACAAACTTGAATCGCATTTTGCGGCATCTCATCACGTTGTGAAATTTTTCCTTGACGCTGGCATGAGTCACAAGATTTTACCAAATCTTGTGCATCTCGGTATATCGTCGGCCAATAGAAGCCGGAATCAAACACTTTCCGAGCGGTGTAATTGGCACCATGATGTCCCCCCGTGGGTCCATTATGGCATGCCAAAAGAATTTCATTAGCTTCCGCGCCATGAACACACCGACGGATAACTTGGTCAGCACATGTTCTAAACAAGTAAGGATCGTCCCAAAAATAATGTTTAAGATCTTTGAAAAATTTCTTCTTTTGCTGAGACGACATCCCTTTTCTTATGAAGTTCCCCGCATGGTAATTCGCAAAGTCGGCGAACCATGGGGTACTTGAGTCATTATGTGAAATACTACCAAGTGTCTCGAGAGGAAATGATTCATTGATTTCCTTTTTCTCAAGATCACTTTGGTGGGGATTCTCAAGACGAGAGAGGTGGTCGGCGGCTAGGTTCTCCGCTCCTTTTTTGTCTCGAATTTCAACATTGAATTCTTGGAGAAGGAGAACCCATCGCATTAGTCTCGGTTTAGCATCTTGTTTGTTCATTAAGTACTTTAAAGCCGAATGATCCGTATACACTATGCATTTTTTCAAGAGAAGATATGATCGAAACTTTTCAAAAGCATATATGACTGCAAGCATTTCTTTTTCGGTAGTAGTATAATGAGATTGAGCTTCATTCATCGTTTTGCTTGCATAGTGTATCGGTTGAAAATATTTATTCTTTCTTTGTCCTAACACAGCACCAATGGCGTAATCACTCGCATCACACATTAGCTCAAATGGTAAATCCCAATCTGGCGCAACGAGAATAGGAGCTTCCGTCAACTTCTTTTTGAGAATATTAAATGCTTCGATGCATTCATTTGAAAAAATAAACGTAGAATCTTTTTCAAGAAGACGGGTTAGAGGTCGGGCTATCTTGGAAAAATCTTGAATAAAACGTCGGTAAAAGCCTGCATGACCAAGGAAACTTCTAATTCCCTTGACGGTCGTGGGATGAGGTAGCTTAGCGATTACATCGACTTTAGCTCGATCAACCTCGATCCCGGCCTTAGAGATCTTATGCCCAAGAACTATTCCCTCCTTAACCATAAAGTGGCACTTTTCCCAATTTAAAACCAAGTTAGTTTGTTCGCATCTTTGGAGCATTTGTTCTAAATTGGAGAGACAAGATGAAAAAGAGTCACCATAAACCGAAAAATCGTCCATAAAAACTTCCATTGTTTTCTCAATTAAATCATGAAAGATGGCTATCATACACCTCTGAAATGTTCCAGGAGCATTGCATAAACCGAATGGCATTCGTCGGTAAGCAAATGTTCCGTATGGGCATGTGAAAGTCGTTTTCTCTTGATCCTGGGGATCAATTGGTATTTGGAAATAGCCAGAAAAACCATCAAGAAAACAATAAAATTCATTTCCTGCAAGGCGCTCAAGCATTTGATCCATGAATGGCAACGGGAAATGGTCTTTACGGGTTGCATCGTTAAGTTTGCGGTAATCAATACAAACTCTCCAACCGGTGACAAGTCGTGTTGGGATTAACTCATTATCATCATTTTTCACAACGGTAATACCACCTTTCTTTGGAACACAATGGACCGGGCTAACCCATGGGCTATCAGAAATGGGGTAAATCATCCCAGCGTCGAGTAATTTGATAACCTCTTTTTTAATGACTTCATGAATTTTAGGGTTAACCCGTCGTTGTTGTTGGACACACGGTTTGAAATTATCTTCAAGCAAAATTTTATGAGTACAAAACCGAGGGTTTATGCCCTTTATGTCGGAAATTTGCCAAGCGATGGCACTTTTATGCTTCTTAAGCACATCTATGAGACGTTTCTTCTCCTCATCTTGAAGAAATTTAGAAATGATAACGGGAAATTTGTTGGTTTCTTCTAAGAAAGCGTACTCAAGATGAGGAGGTAATTCTTTAAGTTTGGGCTCGGGTGGTTTTTCATTTGTCGGTGCGGCTTCTTTAACTTCTTTAACTTCTTCAACACAAATGTTCTTCGGAAGGAGGGGAGAAAAAGGATCTTCATTCAAAAGTTGTTCAAGCAAAAGAATATCTCCCTCCGGATCATAGTAAGAATCATCAACATCCGGCGTGTCGATAGCAAGAAAAGCATTGACATCTTCCAAAAAGAAATCACTTCCTTCAAACGGAGTGAGAGAAGGGGAAGAGTCAGCAACAATAGGTTGAGAAGAAGGAGAATTATCATCGGGAAGAGAAGAGAAAGCATTATTAGTAGAGGAAGAATGAAGAGTGGGATTGCCACTTGAAACGTTATGAGAAAAACCAAGAAGCTCTTGAGAATACTCCTCCGAAATTTCATCAATAACATCGATTCGGTTAACGGACATGCAATCATCGGTAGAGGAGTATTTCGAAGTTTGATCCAGATTAAACGTAACGGCTTCTTTTCCAACACGCAAAGTAATCTCCTCATCATAAACATCAATCAAAGCACGACCCGT
>LBNU01019602.1:3378-44095 GCA_014162995.1 Artemisia annua
GAGTGATCTTGCTTATCACTAGGGTTACACCTTGAAGCTTTCTAATGTTGATACGTACCTAGAACAATGACCTAGGACCTCCTTTTATAACACAAGGAGTCCTTTACAAGATAAATATAAAACTAATAGAATAGAATATACACAAAGATCTTTTCTATATATATCTATATTCGAATACATAACAGTTATCCTAACAGCAGTGGTAATAATATGTACTAGCAGTGGTAATGTGTTTCCACTGCTAGTGCATTCTTCAGCAGTGTCTTCCACAAGCTTATCAGTGGTAACTGTTAGCTTTATTCCCAACATTTTGTTATATCATACCTAAGGACTTCTAATTTCTAACTATTGGTGATGTCCTTGGGTAGATACCTCCGGTTCTGGCGAATCATAGGATGGTGGTAATTCCTATCCTTAGTCACCTTGTAACTCCATGACTATCCTATTTATGCCTTTGAACCAAATCATTGAAAATCTCTCAAAGTGTTTATGAATATAACGTTTTTGTTAACACTTTGAGGTTTTGGATTTCTTATGAAAGACTTCCCATCCATATATGCTTATGAATGTTTTCAGAAATTTGCTTATGCGGGAAGAGTTGGCACTTTTGAATTGATCCACTCTTAATATACATGTACCCGAGGGACACGTTTACGTTGCTTAGTTAAAGGGATACATTATCAGTTTTTAGGTGATAACTAGCCCTAATAGCTAACTTGAAGTTGTTAACATTCCTAAAAGGAAGTTAGACCCGTCAAAGTAAACGTCTAGAAAGAGTTTCTCAAAACGGTACTTTCTACTCGGATAAATCCTTTCGAATACTAACATTTGTTGTTTCGTCAATTCGTGGGTCAATTCTGAGTCGAGCTCGCACAAGATAAGACTTTTTCACATCATATTTTAATCACTTTTCTTCTTCTCCCCCTCAAAAATAGCATATCAAATGTTGTTTTTGTAAGCGTTTTGATTAAAATATGCCTTTTGAGTCTTATGGGGATAAATCAACAAGACTTTAAGATTTAAGAACGATGTTTGAAGTCAAGTACTCCCCCTCAACAAGTGATTAATTATTGAGGTGTAATACTTGTCTTTTGAGCAGAATTGTAGAAATCATGAAAAGTTTGTTAATTCTACTCAAAAGTAAGAAGCTTTCGCTCCTTATATGCACTGATGCGTACCACAGGGTCCTTTAAATACAAAGTTCGGGTTTTACACTGTTATGTGTGCACAAGCCGTAGTAATTACAAATCAATCAATATAAATGAAAATATTGAAATATTGGTACCGGAAGAATGGGAGTTGAAGTTCATCATTCGGCTATGCATCAAAGTCTGTGAACTGTGGATCAGGTCGTCTGAATGTCAAGACCGGAAATGAAGGTCGAACACCGATGTAGCTTTCCAACCTCCTGATCTGTTGAAGACGGTACAGCCTTTCTTCAATGGTATGGACAAAGTTGCATATCATTCTGCGTCCATTAGCTTTCCACCTCGTTTCTCGACCCTCTTTTAACCTCTTCTTCTCATCATCCAACCTTTCTTCCAACCCATCACGAACTCTTTGAAGTGTCTCGTCACAAAACATCTGAATTTCATCGAACCTCATAAGACGAAGTTGATTCTTCTTGTTGAGGTAGATGATTCCAAACGATGGTTGTTGCACGATACTATACTGTGATAATTCTTGAATTCCCGGAAATATGAGCTGTGGTTTGGTGGGGTTGATGTTGTTCTGATAACTTTCAACGCCCAGCTGAAGGTCTTTCACTCTTTCTTGAACTAATAACCATCTGATGTAGAGAAGTAGAGACGCGATGAAGTTGTATTGTGTTTCCCTTGGGAAGTTGAGCATTTTTCCTTGAACCTTTTCCAAATACATGTCTTCGATGTCATTCAGGTTCAGATCTGGGAAGTCTGCTTCACAAAACTTGTATTGCTTCTCATCCAGTCTCTTGACGATGATTTCTTTCATGAAAGTGTAGTTGAATCTTCTATCTTCCACGAGTTCCATGATAGCAACGATACGAAGCGGATGCTTGACATTCTCACTTGATGTAAGGTGTAATCTGTGTGTGTAACCGAGTTTTCGTTTGTCAGGCCAATGTTGAATACCGAGAAGAGCTTCCCTGTTGTAAGTGACAACTGATTTGCTGAAAATTGGTGTAGTCTCTTCAATGTCTGGTAAGTTGTATCTGGCAGCTAGAACAGAAATCGTTAGTGAGGATGCGTATCGTTCCTTGGAAGTTTCATGAGCATGTTGAAGATATCGGAGATCGTTGTTGAAGAAGTAGCGGTATGGGATCTTAGGTTTTTCAGGAAAGCCTTGAAGAGGCAATGGCTTTGACAGTCTGTGAAGTAGGAAGTCTTGTCTTTCTTTTGTGTGTCGATGTTGGATTCAGGGTTGAGCCAGTCGAACGTGCCAGATAATGCGCAGGAAATGTTCTCCATGTGGTATTCGAGTTCAACTTTATTCCCTGATCTCTTCTTCAGAAAGTCCATAGCTTCACGGTTGATCCTTTTCAGTTCAGCTTTGGTCAACCTTTCAACTTGAAGTCCCGTCATGATACTTTGAGTCATCTGCAAAGAATTTCCAGGTAGTGGTTCTTCGGCTTCAAGTGGTGGTTGTGCTTTGATCATATCGGTCAACCAATCAGATTGGGGAGCTTCTTCCACATCTAACAATGAGAAAGGAGTAGACTTCTTCTTCTTCTTTGGCTTTGTGGATTTCTTTTTCTCTTTGGTCTTTGCAGTTGATGATGGACCAGCTTGAAATCAGGAATTTGTGATTCGGGGATTGATGATTCGGGTTCTTCCTGAACGTCAGTTGGTTGAAGCATAAATGGTTCTTCTGACTGAGTTGGACCGGAGCCAGATGCTGGTGCATGTTGCTTGGTAGGTGGAGCCTTGGAAGTCTTATGTGGTTGTTGAGAAGATGATGGTCCTTTACATGTCTTTGACTTCTTGCTTTTGGGATCAGAGTCAGGATCATCATCCTTCCTATGTCTTTTGTATTTCCCAGCAGCTTCCTTGCATGATTCTTTCGAAGCAATTGTTTGGAGTGCCTCAAACATTGTTGATTCTTCAGGAGTCTTGTCCTCCTTATTTCTGAGTTTAGCAGCTAACAGGGCTTGTAGTTGTTCGGTTGAAAGTTCAGTTGGTGCTGGAGGAGCCCTGTCGGTGCGGAGGTAGAAAGGAGTAGACTGAAGCATGCGTTGGATGCTATGCTTGATCCTGGTATTCAACTCTGAACGAATTGGCTCAAGAAGTTCTGTCACTGCTGGTTGAGCAATTGCAGCAAGATTGTCGGTAAGGTATTTCGCAGTGTATTCCTTGATCATCCTGCTCATATCTGCTTGAAGTAGCTTTTAAACCAATCCCAAAGAGTCTTGGAGATCCTTGACTTGAGTAGTCAAAGTTTTGACCTGTTTTGAGAGCTTTTGAACTTGGTCTTGAAGGTCTCCATCTTGAGGTTGTGTCTCCTTCTTCTTTTGCCTTGCCATAGCAACAGCTTGTCTGATCCTTTACGATGCTGTCAAGGATGATTTGCTTCCCTTCTTCTTCTTGATTGATTTGCCTTTTGATGTTTTCTTTATTGGTGGTGGAGATGAATGATGTGATGATGATGAAGATGATTCATGGTCAGGTTCTGATGGAGGAGGTGAAGGATCCCTTGGAGGTGTGCCTGAGGGAATCGGAGGATCCTTTGAAGATGAATGAGATTGTGTGTTGATGAATTGATCGGTGTCAAAGAATTCTTCGTCTTGTGCATCACTAATCAATCTTTCAGACTCCTCATTTGCTTTCTTTTTCAGTTCTTCTTCCCTTTGAACCTGATCAATGAACTCAGGTGTGATGAACTCAGTCTGCTCTTTCTCAGCATCATCCTCTGTAGCTTCCTTCATAATGATGTTCCCTTCTGGATCACGTCGTTCGGTTTCAGTCTGTGATGAAGGAGGAACTACAGTGCTACTTGAGCCACCCTCTTGTGCCTCTATGTTGAGCGGTCGTTGATGAGGCTGTGGATGTTGGAGATTGAGGAGTGCAGCTTCTCTTAGTTCTTTCAAATGCTGTTTTTCTTCTGCTCTAGGATCGACAATAACGCTTTTCAGTTTGCGTTTGTCGACTAGTGGTTCACCAACTGGTTCATTTGCTTCTTCTTCATCATGAAAATCACCACTGGGTTCATTAATGGTGATCCCTGTTCCTTTCTTTTGTTCCTTCTGAGAAGTTTCCTTGCTTATTTGTTTAGCAAGTTCGAGTCCAGGAAACTCCTCTTCATCATCCTCTGCCTTAGATCTTCTCTCATAGTCTTCCTCGTCATCTGACTCAGAACCGAATTCAGATTCAGTTTCTGTTTCTGACGATGAAGCTGATGGTTCATCTTGAGGAATTTGTTTAGGTACGACTTTCCTTCTTGGTTTGATGGGTGGTTTCGGTGCAGTCTTAGATTGTTGGGAAGTTGTGGTACTGCTCGTACTTCCTGACTTGCCACCTCTTCTGCTTCGGGTTTGAACTATAGAAGCTGGTTCTTCTTCTTCACCAATGTGACCAACTTGCCCAGCTTGAAAGGCTTTATCATAAATCTTGAAGTTTTGTGTCTTTCGAATCTCTTCATCCAGAAAGTGGTCTGGGATTCTCATTCCTTTCGTCCTTGGAACGAACCTGATGGTTTTGACGTAGGAGATCCTGAAGTCTTTGTTGTAGATGTCTTTGGGTTCTGTTTGGTCTTGCATTCTCTTGATGTAATCAGGTGTTTTCTCACAGAAGTGTTCGATAAGCATCTTTGTGAACCTAACAAACGAAATCACGGTCCTCTCACGGTCAGTCTGAATGTGATGGATCATGTCGCTCATTATGGATCTGGCGAAGTTAATCGGTTTCATGCTCATCATTCCCCAAAATACTTGCAGGTGCTCCATTCGTGGATGCTCGTGACCACTCCTCCTACTAGCAATTGATCTGACTATCAACATGTAGAAGGTTCTGCATGGTTGTGGCAGATATTTGACGTTGAACTTCGATAGTCTAGTGAGTGATTGATTATCTGGAACATCGTATCCTAGATCAATGAAGTAATCCAGGATTTCAAGTTCGGTCAACATAGGATGAAACTCATTGGGTGTCGGTAACATAAGAACGGTTCGAAGAACATCAAGATCTACTGTGTATTCCTGACGATCCAGCTTGACAGTGAATGATATATCATCNTAGTTTGTTGAAATCAATGCGTGGATTGTTTTGGTCAATGATAACGTTGTAGTCTGCTGGGACAATTTCATCAAGTGTGAGTAGTGGTAGAGTTTGTTCTGGGACAGATTCATTGTGTTGAGCCATTGTGTTCTGTAAATGTAAAGTCATGAAATCAAACATCCAGATTCGTTAGTCATTAGTCTTCATCCATGTTTGTAATTCAAAGACGTATAAGTTACATGTTGCATTTATGGTCCAGTTAATTAATATGTGATTAGTGACAGTATTATCAATCAACATGTATCTAATAAGATATAGCAATTAAACACTTAAAGCACAAACGTCTAATTATAACATGATCACCAATACTACACAAACACAAATTAATAAACCTTATTACAACGCAAACATCATACACATTCATGAGGATTCATTCATTATACATGTTTTCAAAAAGTTACAATTCATGAGAATTCTCAAAAAATATGTTAACCATGATCTCGAAAATTTGACAAACAATGTTCTCGATAACTATTACTAAGGAAGATCTCGATAACTTTTGTGCAAGAAAGATCTCGATAATTTCTATAAGAAAGATCTCGAAAACTTGATGAACAAAGGTTCTCGATAATTCTTAGCCAAGTTTCTCGATAACATTGTCTCATATGTTCTCGAAAATTTTGAAAGATCTCGATAATTAAGGATCTCGAAAATCTTAAGATCTCGATAATTTTGTTGAGAGATTTTGAAAATTTTCAAAGAGATCTCGATAACAATTGTTAAGGAGATTTCTCGAAAAAATTTCGAAAGATCTCGATAAAATTATCGAGAAAAGATCTCGATAAATTTTTCTCGAAAAATTCTTATACAAGAATTTTCGAAATCTTTGGAGACATACGTTTTCGTTGAAATGTTTTATACTTGAATGAATACCTGTGGATTGAGTGTGAAACAACAATTAGAAACACATCAATGTCAAATACAAAAGATCTCGAAAACTAACGAGCCCTAAAAATTATCTAGAACATTTTTAACGAGAGATCATGTAGAAATTCCTATGGAATACATCAATTAACATATACATGAACACGTATTAACAGTTTAATTAGGTCCTAAATCACAAATATGAAAACGCCCAAATCACACATAAACCCTAATTATCGAAAAACATGCATACGAGATAATTAAAGCAATTAACGATTATAAACATGTTACAACTACTCTAACAAACATATCCCACCATTGAAATCAAGCACAATATCACTCAATCAAGAAAACCCAATTCGTACGCGAACCCTAAGTTTCGAAATCCACCTTAACATGATTATAGTTATGATTAAATGTTTCTAGCATGATTAGGATCCATGTAACATCAAAAGCCCTATGAAACATTAAGCAAAAAAACACGAAAATCATGTACATATGAATTAAGCGAAACCCTAGATTTCGAAAACCTAATTGTGAAAGATCTAGCCGTTAAAAACATGATTCGTTAAAAACCATCTTTTAGATTAGGCCATAGATCATAGAAACACTTACGGATTGAAGGTTTGAAGGACGGATTTGCTTTTTTGGATTATAGCCGTGAGATTGAAAAAGCCAGTGTTTGTTTTTGAGTTTTTGTAATAATGAGAAAAAAACGGGGGTGTTTGTTTATGTTATGTTTTTGAAAGATTTTGTCATTTTGGCAATATTAGTCCCTTGACTTCATAATAACCACTTAAAAGTCCAAATCATTAATATTTAACGGTTTAAGGTAATGACTGTTAATGGCAAAGATATACTAAGCTAAAAGAAAATGAGAAAAGTAAGAAAATGATACGAGGGATAACATGTGACATTCCACCATTATAACAAGATAACATCATAACTTTTTGAAATATGCAAGTACACATGTTTGCACAAGATTTTTGAATTTTGAAGAACATTTTCTCCCCCTCAACACTTGGTATGAAAATTGAGAACTTTTTGATAAACCGAAGTGTTGATGAAGGTAGCGTACATGCATTTTGAAAACGAAAGAAAATAAAATAAATAAAAAATGGAAAATCTTTTTTGGTATTTTGAAGATTTTTTGATTTTGTATTTTTGTTTTTGTTAAATATTTACAAAGATAGTTTTGGTATTTGACTCAGTTAATTGTTTTCAAGAAAAGAGTTTAGATCATCTGGAGTCAAACACCGCATACCAATCCGGTGGACTAGTTCAGCGAACCTTGAGGGAGCTAAAGGTTTTGTGAACAAATCTGCCAGTTGGTATTCAGTACCCACAAAATATAACTCTATTGTACCCTTTTCAACATGCTCCTTGATGAAGTGATAACGGAGATCAATGTGCTTAGACTTTGAATGCAGAACCGTGTTGCACGAGATTGCTATCGCACTTTTCGAGTCACAGTACATCGGAATCTTGTTGAATAAGTAACCGTAGTCCATTAGTTGTGTACGCATCCAAATGACTTGTGCACAGCAGGCAGACATGGCAACATATTCAGCTTCTGTTGACGATAGTGATGTGCAATCCTGCTTCTTTGATTGCCAAGACACGAGTTTATCTCCTAGAAACTGCAAACCACCAGAAGTACTTTTGCGTGTATCCATACACCCTGCATGATCAGCGTCTGAAAAAGCTATTAGTTCAAAACCGGAATCCTTCGGATACCAGATCCCCAAATTAATGGTTCCCTTTACGTATCGAAGGATTCTCTTAGCCTCATTGAGGTGACGTTCAGTTGGACTGGACTGATAGCGAGAGCACATAAATACAGCAAATACAATATCCGGTCTACTAGCGGTGAGATACATCAGTGACCCAATAATACTTCGGTACTTTGTGGGGTCAACTGGTTTCCCATTTGGATCCGCATCTAACTTAGTTGTGTTAGCCATAGGAGTATTGTAAGTATCACAACTGGTCATTCCATGTTTCTTAATTATCTCAAGAGCGTATTTGGACTGATTTAGGAAAATTCCACGGGGAGACTGATGAACTTGTAGTCCCAAAAAGAACGTAAGTTCACCCATCATTGACATTTCAAAATTTTGTTTCATTAATCTGGCAAAAGCGTTTGAGTACTTTTTGTTTGTAGAGCCAAAAATAATGTCATCGACATATATTTGCACAATTAAAATATCTTCCCCGTGTTTTTGAATAAACAAAGTTGGATCTAGTAAACCTTTAGTGAAAGAATTAGCAAGCAAGAAAGCAGTAAGTTTATCATACCACGCCCTGGGGGCTTGTTTGAGACCATATAGAGCCTTCTTAAGTCGGTAGACATGATTTGGGTGCTCTGGGTCGACAAATCCCTCTGGCTGACTAACGTATACCTTCTCACGTAATTGACCGTTCAGAAATGCAGTTTTCACATCCATTTGATAAACGACCATGTGTTTGTGAGCAGCGTATGCCAAAAATATTCGAACAGCTTCAAGTCTAGCCACTGGTGCGAAAGATTCCTCAAAGTCAATTCCTTCCTCCTGAGTATATCCTTTAGCTACCAAACGTGATTTGTTACGAATAATGTTGCCTTCTGCGTCCAACTTGTTTTTCCAAATCCATTTTAGCCCAATGACATAAACCCCATCCGGTCGTTCAACTAATTCCCAAACTTCAAGACGTTTGAATTGGTTGAATTCCTCTTGCATTGATTCAATCCAGTTGTCGTAAGTGAGAGCTTGTTTGATGTTTTTAGGTTCTTCATGACAAACGGTTAGAGCATAAATGCAATGCTCGGCATCGGAGTAAAGTTTCTGTCTAGTCATAACTGGAGCCGTTGGATGACCGATAATGTTGACAATTGGATGATCACGAGTCCAATGATGTGTTGAAGGGTGAGGGTTATAAAACTGCTGCATATTAGTTGGTTCCAAGTTGAATGTTGACGACTCAGTAATATCTGAAAGGTTCGGAGTCGGAGTAAACGGATTGAAGAACGCATTTGGATCATAATTTGCAGGTTCGGGTACTTGTGGTTGGTTCAGATCTTCAGTTGAGTTGTCGGTGTTGGAAGCGGTTTGTTCTTCTATTGTTGGTGATTCAGTCGGGCGTGCATCGGGTTAGTGACATCTGGTGCACGTTTCTCAAATGAATCATCGAACAAAGGAGAAAACAATGTTTCCAATTCTCGACGAGTTAGTGACAACGCTTCAGCTGAAGAATCTGGAAAGTTTAGACGGTTGGTTGTGGGTCCTAAGCTGTTTTGCTCATAAGCCATTTCTGTGAGCTCATCGAAATTAGCATGAATAGTCTCCTGAATCTCTCTAGTATGACGGTTGTAGATTCGAAATTCTTTTGAGTTTTCACAATATCCAATGAAGATACCGACGTCAGCCTTTGCTTTAAGTTTTCCAAGATCATCACGATCATTATTTGGATAGCATAGAGAACCAAATACATGAAAGTGTTGTATGTTAAGCTTTTGTTTGTGAACAATTTCATACGGTGTGACTTTATGACGTTAATTGATCATACAACGATTTTGGGTGTAACATGCAGTTGAGACGGCTATTGCCCAAAGATAATCTGGTAATTGAGCATTAATGAGCATCGTTCGTGCGGCTTCCACTAACGTTATGTTGCGTCTTTCGACCACTCCATTTTGTTCGGGAGTCCGTGCAATTGATGTTTGATGTTCAATTCCAACTTTCTCAAAGTAATCACGAAGAGTTTGGTTCTTGAATTCAGTTCCATTGTCTGTTCTTATGATTCGGACTGTGTTGCGAAGTTATAATTGATCATACAACGATTTTGGGTGTAACATGCAGTTGAGACGGCTATTGCCCAAAGATAATCTGGTAATTGAGCATTAATGAGCATCGTTCGTGCGGCTTCCACTAACGTTATGTTGCGTCTTTCGACCACTCCATTTTGTTCGGGAGTCCGTGCAATTGATGTTTGATGTTCAATTCCAACTTTCTCAAAGTAATCACGAAGAGTTTGGTTCTTGAATTCAGTTCCATTGTCTGTTCTTATGATTCGGACTGTGTTGCGAAGTTGAACCTGAATTCTCGTGAGAAAGGTGATTATCATCGATGGAGCTTGATCTTTGCTTCGAAGAAAGTAGACCCAAGTCCATTTGGAGAAGTCATCGACTATCACAAGAGTGTATCGTTTCCCATTGATCGTTTGTACTCGCATTGGGCCACGTAAATCCATATGAAGAAGTTGAAGAACATGATCGGTACTTGGTTCTGGTTTTGAACTTAGATGTGCACGTTTGCTCTTTCCTTGTTCAAAAGCGGGACATAAGTGATCTTTTGCATATCTGAACCTAGGAAGACCGTCAACTAGTTTATGGCGAGCAAGATCAGTCATAGTTTTGAAGTTGAGATGAGACATGTGTTGGTGCCATAACCAGGATTTTGTCGATTCAGCCTTTGAAAGTAGACAAATGGGAGAGGAAGCGGTCATGTCGGACATTGAAATTGTATAAAGACTGTTTCCACGTGTGCCGGACATCAGATCATTTCCTTGTAGATCACGAACAAAGCATGTTTTCTCCCGAAATGCAACTTCCAGATCACCATCACAAAATTGACCGACTGAAAATAGATTGTGACCAAGGCCTTCAACATAATAAACACGACTAATTTCGATATTCCCACTGACATAGTCCCCGTACCCCATAATTGCAGTGAAATGATCATTCCGGAATCTGACAGTACCAATGAACTTTGAGACAAAGTTTCTTAACAGTTTGAGATTGCCTGTCATGTGTCGGGAGCATCCGCTATCAACAATCCAGAGAACAATTTGCACCACCTGCATCACATAAAAGAGACGGCGATGGTATAATGGTAAGGGTGGAACCCGAAGAAGTTGTGGGTTCCGTTGGGTTAGAAGCACACATATTAACTATTTTAGGAATCCATTTAAAGTTATGTGTTCTTTGTAACCAACGTTGCCAATTCCAACTAGATTTAGCCTTTTTCTTAGTGAATTTGCTAAGTGATGGCATGTTCCTAGAATTATTGTTCGCAACTAATGGGTTGACTACATCATTTTTAGAAACTACACAAGGCATAAGTCCTAGCACAGATTTTGAAGCATTAGTGGGCCTAGATTTCCTGCCTGATGTATGTTTCTTAAAACGAGATAAAAGAGAATTCGCAACACATTTAGAATGATCACCAGATAACATACTCTTACGACAAAACACACATGAAGCATTAACATTCAAAGCATTTAAATGTTCATCATTCGTTACACAACGATTGGGATTACAATTTTCCAAATCAGAATCTAAATCTAGTGCAAGATGAGTATTATTCAAAGTCCTAGGGTGTTCTTCTACTTCAGAGGCTTCTAGTGTCTCTCTTCTACGTTGCAAAATCCTATTCTTCCTTTTCATACGTTTACGCTTGGATCTGCTAACGCTAGGAGTGGCAACTATTCCTGTAGAAGTGGAAGGATCCATATTAGACTTATGAGTGTGTGGTTCTACATTGGTTATATCTAATTAGTACATTCCTGGTGCAACTACTTTAGTGTTGACAGTTTTTCCTTTTTCAAGTTCACGTATTTTCTCTTTCAACTCAATGATAATGTGCTTTTTATCTTGAATTTCACTTTCGAGCTTTCTGTTTGAATAGAGATAGTTATCTCGACTCTTTTGCCAATAGTCTGTAACTTCTTGCAATTCTGCAATTTCTTTTTCATATTTAGAAATTTGACTTTTTAATTCCTCATTTTCATTTTGAAAGGATGTGGAAGTGTTAAGACTTTGCATTTTCAGTTCGAAATCAAGACTTTGGTTTTGACACCATTCAAGCTTTTTGTTGAGTTTAAAAATCTCATTAGAAAGTTTGTTTTACACATCATCATTGTGTTGTCGGAGATTCATGTTTTCATCTTTTAATGTCTCAATTTGTTTAGACAACAACTCAATATCATCACAGTGATCATCAACAAGCATAGAAGTACCAGATTCATAAAGAGAATTCATAATCACAGAAATTATATCAGCACTAAGAACATGTTCCAAGAGTCGATCAGCTTCTTTTTGTAAAAATTTATTTCGACGTTTTTGCTTTAAAATTGCTTGTTCAGTTTCTTGAAAAACATTCATTATGGTTTTGACTTCCCTGTTAAGTTCCTGTTCCCATTTCTGAGCATATGAATGCAAGCGTTGAAGACTTGGATAAAATTGTGTTTGTAACATTTCCCTTCTTTCTTTCGCAACAGGGGAAAGAAAGTTAGCAACAGTAATTTCAGAATTTTTAACAACAGCATGTTCCATTGATTGAATTTCATTTGTGAATGATTTATAGTATTGAAATAAAGTAGAATCAGTTAACATGCTTAGCTTCTTTTGTAAATCGTTGTTATGTTGAAGTATAGTATCTAAGCATGTTTCATGATCTGTTTTAGTTTTGAAATGATTGAGTTGTGATTTACAATGCTCAAGTGCCCGAGTTAATGCCACATTCTTGTCTCTTAACTTTGCATTCAGTGCTTGACACTGGATATTTTGATTTTGGCTAGTCATAAGTAACATTCTCCATTCAGCGTCTGAATCAGGCAAAGGTTCATGTTGTTCAATTCGATCATTGTGATCATGTGCAATGGGCGTAATTGTTTCATCAAATGTAACATCTGGGTTTATTGGATCATCATCAAATAATACCACTGTGGACATTTGATCAATTACGTGAGTAGGTAACATAGAAGCAGATTGAACAACTTGTTCCTCGTCTGAGACAGAAGCAGAAGGAGAACCAATGTCATGTATCAGGCATGGGTTAGAATCATCTACCTGATACTGATCATCAATGTCATAGATTGGACTGGAATCACTTACTTGGAGTTCCTGTGTGTTTGCCATCAGTAGCATAGCATCAGTTCCATCTAAGTCATCCTTGACAGAAGCATAAGAGGCGTTGTTAGACACTGTGTGATCAATCTCAGGAGTAGAGTTGCGTGCTTCATTGTGAAGTGCCGAGAGATATGCTTGCAGATAATATGCATTTCCATGAGATTTTCCAGATGTCTTTTCCACATTAGTAGTATCATCTTCAAGCTTAACCAGATTTGTTAGGCGCGATTCCAGATAGTTATGAAGTGTGATAGGTGGAGCAGGGAGAATGCTTTTCAGGAACTTTCTTTGGAGACATGACTGTAGTAGCTGATTCATTCGGAGTTCATGGTATGACAGATGCATGAATTCAAGACGTTTCCACATATCATGAGCACTAGCGTCAAAGTCCATTTTAGAGTAGATGGAGTTTGGAAGGCCTAGTATGATGTACCAAACAGCTTGTTGATCAGCATCGTATTGAGCTAGTTCAGAACCAGTCAAAGTGTCTTTAGTTTGTATTTCAATGAACCCAGTTGAGTCAGCAATGAATTTCATTTGATATGGTCCTTGAAGAAAGGATTTCAGTATGAGATCAGCTTGTGGACGACCGTTAACCCATTTTAAGAATCGTCGTTTCCAATAAGTGTAGTTACCAGGTAACAACATAGGGGGATTTGTTTCATTACCAAAGTGTAATACATGATGAGGGTCAGTACTGTGACATGGAGTATAAGGAGAGTTTGAGTACGGTAGTTGAGACATGATGAAAGACTTGTGTGTAAATGGATCTTGTAGAAGGTATAAGTGTTGTGCCAATTGTCGAAAACTTTCCCAAGTGTGTTCTCGAAACTTTGTAGGTTGAATATCTCGAAAGTCTGTCTAAGTCGAAAGATCTCGAAAGTTTACCAAAGATCTCGAAAAAATATCAAAGTTCTCGAATGATGCAAGTTATCGAGAAATTTTGAAGAAAAATTTCGAAATCTCCAAGATTATGGAAATAAGCAAAGTTCTCGAAAAATTAGAAAAGATTTCGAAAAGTTCCAAAGTTCTCGAAAACAGAATAAGATTTCGAAAAAATTGAAAAGTTCTCGAAAGTTTTCAGATTTTCGATAAGATGTACCAAAATTATCGAGATTATACAAGCTCGATAATATCCAATGAGTCGAAGTGTTTTCTTTCTTATACAAGAGAGAAAAACACTGAGTAAGCAACGGAAACACCTTTGGAGCAAAATTCAAATATCTCGAAAGATTGGGGTGTAAGGTTCTCGAAAATTAGTACACTTAGGCAGATTTTGTTTTTGTTAAAAAGCAAGCCAAAAACACGTTTTTAATCCAAGATTCTTGTACAACTAACCTTAAAATGATGAAATCTGAAAGAAAGTTGCAAACTTGAACCACTTTTCAAAAATTTGAAATTTCTCGAAAAATAGTACAAATGACGAATCTTAAAATTTTTTGAAAAATTTTGAGACTTTGTTGGTTGTTTGAGTTTGTAACACAAGTTTGAAGTCAAAGATGTGATAGAAACACGAAACAAACAAGAAAGTAGCCAGATTTAACAAAAAAATAACGAGTAAAAACATGAATTTTGGTTCGTCGGAAACAAAAACAAAATTTTACACCTTCTTCTAGCGATTGATACCACTTGTTAGGTCACCATATTGTAAACACAAGTATAGAAATAAGATGAGAAATAGAGTTTGGTTGATTAGATCAATATGAAAGGTAAAAGTGCAAGAGTTTTCTTAAGATAATGAAATAACCAACAAGATATAATGTTTACATAGAGTCCTATTTATAGGTGAGGAGTATGGCAACACTCCTCTCCTCCCTATCATGTTCTAAACGTGGGCTTCAAGCCCATTGGACGTGTTCTTGGACTCTACACGTTTACATAAATAATTTAAGTAAGCTAGCAACCTATTACATGTTCTGAAATAACCAAGACTTGATAAATGTTGATAAACTTAGATCCTAACAACTTCCTTTCTACATATGACAATCACACAAGTAAGTTGATACTGAGTTAGATGAGAATATATGTGTAAAATATGACTGTAAGTGATGGGTGATTTCTTGCAAGTGGTTTGGTATTTATACCCAAACAAACCATCAGTCTGGCAGACACGGCGGAACCAAAGAACGGGTTCTGCCCGTATACCCCCAGGGTTCCGCCAGATCTGACAGTCAAAGCTTACAAGAAAATCTTTCCATATCAAGCAATGTCACATCAAGTTACTTCTAGTCAAACACACAAAGTTGGAATACTTCCAAAGTGTGTAAGAAGTCCTATGGAGAGTCAAACACTCAACCTTTCCATAAATGCATATGATGTGATGTTTATACTTTCTATATTAAGAAATATAACAATGTTATGATTAATATGAAGTATAAAGTCTAGTTGTATAAGACTTAAAAACTAAAATGATGTTTTACCATAAACTAAAGTTTACACTTTGTTATTAACAAAACTTAGCAAAGATCGTAAAATATAAATAACATTTTTAGGCGATATTTGTATTAACAATCTCCCCCTTTTTGTTGATGACAAAATATAAACTTTATTTATAAGTAAGACATTAGTCTTAGTGTTAAGTCTTATAAAGTTTGTATTAAAACTTGGTTTGCTAAAATGATGTGATATGCGAGAGTTGAGGATGAGAACAAGTTTAATATAAATTCTCCCCCTTTTTGTCAAAACATAAAGAAGATATTCGAAACGGAATGACGAAAGTACTCCCCCTTGGATAATACTCCCCCTAAATGGAGTGCCAAGGTAGAAGACATGGATTTTGAACCTACAAAGAAAAAGGTTAGTTTCCGTACAAGACAAGTGTAGAACAAGTCATGAAAACCCTTCTTGTTGAAACAAAGAGAAGAGTGCGAGGCGGAATAATGCACTTCCCATGCTCCCCCTTGAAAATTACTCCCCTAAATTGGAGTAACAAGGAAGGAATGCATGGATTTTTATCCTACAAAAAGAAATTTAGTTTCGAAAATGCAAGATATATATGCTATCATAGCAAGGTATCGTACACTTACAATGCCTAAATGGTCAACAAACAATGCATACTTCATAGTAGAATGAAATTCATTTCATGTAAAATTTTGACTTTTAGAAAGTCAACGACAAGAAATGAGGTGGATAACAAGAAAAATAAAAATAAAAAGGAACTAAGAACATAAAATCCTACTTTTATAAAAGAAAAACATCACATTCGTTAATGAGAAACATCCACCTAAAACATGTTCTAAGCTTGGTGATGATGAGAGCGAGTGTTGGAGGATGAACCGGGTTTTATTTTGAGAATGGTGGAGGTGGAATACTAGTGGTTTGTTCGCACTACTATGGATGAAATCCTAATATTGTTGGATTACTCAATGATGCACTAAGCATGAGGTTGGTGAGACATAACATTTAGACGTTACAAAATGTGGTTTAGAATAAACCTCATTTCATAGGTTAGCTCACGGATGTCCCTTTGACACCCTTCACTATTGTGAGCGGTTATCTCACAATGTCCGCAATCATGGCGAGGAAAGTTTGGTGGAAGAGGGATTTCGTTTGTTGGTGGTAGATTACTTGTGCTTGATGGAGCAAACGTGGATGGTTGAGAGGTGTTCTTATTTCCTATACTCGATGAGTTTGGAGATGTTGCCCATACGGATGCATTTATTTCCTCATGAGAAGGAAACATTGAATCAAAGTGTTGGGAAGGCTCTTGTGGTGGTTGTTGTTGTTGAACATAATGGCGGAAGCTTGGTTCTTCGTCAAGAGGACCATGAATGAATTTGTAAATGGGGTGAAACACAAATGATTGTGGTTGTGTATGACCTTGATCTTGTGGAAAGATTGAGGGTCTAGCATAGCGGTAAGCCAAACTCTCTATCAATGATGGTTGATGAGGTTCATGATCCAATGACTCATTTGATTGAATCATTGGTTGTTGTTGGGTTTCCATTTGGGCGATGGTGTCAAAGAGTGACAATGATGGAGGGTTTGATGATCTAGGTGATAGGTCTTCTAGAGTTTCCAAATAGGGTAGTGGTGATGTTGGTGGTGTATGGAAAAGTTCCATTGGTGTAAGTGTTGGTGATTGAGGTGATGGAGTTTTTGATGGTTAAGTTTGTTGAGAAGGTGATGTTGAATCACTTGATGTTCTAGTTGGTGGCGGAATAGTGGCTATGTTGGTATTGCAATGCTTTGGAGAGGGTGTTGGAGTAGCAAGATTGAGCAAATCTTGTATAGTGATCACATTTGTATTGCAAGGTGTTGAAGATGGTGTAGGAGTAGCAAGGTTGAGGATATCTTGGATAGGTGAAGAAATGTCAAAAGATGAATCACTTGATGATGATGATGATGATGAGCTTGGTTTGATGGTTTTGTTGAAGCAACAAGGTTTTACACTAATCCTAGCGGTTTTTCTAATGGATCTTGATGATTCGGATGAGGTGTTGGATTTAGTCATCTCAAATCTTTGGTTAGCTAGAATTTTGGGATTGAGAGAAGTAATCGTGTTGGTGTGAGTTTGGTGTATTCTAAGGTGGTCAAATTTATAGGGAGAACATGTCATGGAAAGGAGTGTTTGGATTTGATGTGTTCCATACAAATTTGAAGGTTCCTAATTATTTGGAAGATTTCCAAGAACTTGTCAAATCATTGGAGGTCAATCCAATGAAGTTTGGTGGAGTGAAAGACTAACTTATGCACTCAATGCTATGTGATCATGGAAAGTGATTTGGTTGAGAATGTTCTAAGGATTTCAAGGATCCTTTTTAAGGGTTCCTTGGGTTAGTTATGGTTGAATTTGAATTTTAGCGGGAAGAGGCTTCCTATTGGTTCTAGTGAGTAAAAAGGTTCCTAATGTGTTTGTTGGAGTTTAGGAAAGATGTTCCTCACTAAAGAAAATGAGTTGGTGTTAAAAAGGGTGAAGTTTTAAAAAAATAAAGAAAAATTTTCTGCAGGTGTCTGGCGGAACCTTGAGACATCAAGGGCGGAACCCGTGTGAGGGTTCCGTCTGATCCGTTAGGCCAAAACTGGGTTACCCAGATTTTTGCACTGGCGGAACCCTGTCTAAGGTTCCGCCAGATCCGCCAGACCCCAAAAAGTAGACAGTCCGCGATTTTAACCGTCGAGACGAATTTCAAATTTTCCAAAAATTCCTAAAAACAAAAATTTATCCCATATCTGATTAGGAAATGCAAAAAATGGACATGGAAACACTCTTACCATTAGACTTTGACGGGGGGCTAGCGATTTTCACTATACTTAGTGAAATTTTCCATAAGCATGAAAATTTGACAAACATCTTA
Organism: Artemisia annua; assembly: GCA_014162995.1. NCBI lineage: Eukaryota > Viridiplantae > Streptophyta > Magnoliopsida > Asterales > Asteraceae > Artemisia > Artemisia annua. The sequence goes on from LBNU01019602.1 coordinate 21,678, forward strand.
AATGTCGTCAATCTGCATAATAGTTAATACAAAACATTGTCCGAATATAATAATAGAGCATAGAAGTACATAGCAACACAAAACACATAGCTTAATCAATACAAAGCTCTAAAAGCTACATAATGCCAAACGCTCCTTAAACAAACATCTCACAACCGGTCTATCTTCTTCGTGAGCTTTCCTAGGTACCTCCCAAAGCACTTGAATATTCATTTGGTTTTCTTGAACTCTTCGGATGCATTGCTAATAGCGGGAAGTTCTTGAAGGTAGTCTAAAGGGGGTAGCTTAGAGTTAGGAAGATTTTCGTTATCGCTCATGTCGGATGATGATGATGATGGTAAAGGAGAGCGAGTACGCTTGCCCTTAACTTTGAAGACTCTCTTATCACTTAGGGGGACGAATATGTGAGGAATGAGATTGTAATCAAGGCAAATTCCCTTATTGTTAGGAGGAATGGGTGAGATTGCTCTAAAGAGGCGGGTGAGAAGCATTCCATAGGGGAGAGCGGTTGTTCCAACTAAGGATATGGCGGCCATTCTTTTGGCTAAGTAATAAGCTAAGTTAAAGGGTCGGCTAGTGGAGATGCTAAAGAGCATGTAGCTAAGACATGTGTTGACATGATCTCTATTTCCTATGGAACTTATGACGTTGGCTCTAAGAATTTCTTCCCATTTCTTAAATTGTGGTTTAAGCTCATTGAGCTCCATACCAAAAGGGTCCTTATTTACCTCATTCCCTGAACGATTCTTCCTAGTGGTTGAGGTCCTAACAAAGAGATGCTCACGAATTTCTTCCTTATTTGCAAGAGGGGTGTCGTATGGATGATAACGCTCAATGGAATCAAGACTAGAAAGAGGCCACTTATCCGTGTAGAGACATGTACCAACATTAGGGACACCGAGAATATTGACAAAATCTTTTAAAGATATGAAATGTGGATGTTGATTGGTTGAGAAGGTTAATGAGATCTTACCATAGTCATTGAAGGAAAGGCTTATAGTTGCATAGAATTCCAAAATAAACCTAGGACAAATTGGCTCATCTATGTCTAGGAGGCAATCAAAGTTGATAGCGGCAAAATTTTGACGAATGGATGTTCCTTTTAGGAAGGATGGATCAATGGTTCTTCCTTCATGAACATAGCGTTTTTCTAGACCCTTAAAAGTTTCAACTTGATCTTTAGTAAGGCCTTTGGTCCTATGGTGTTTGGGTAAGTAATTAAGAGTTTCCTTGTGATCGGAGAATGTTGCGGGAGGCATGTTGATTCCTAGAAAACACAAAATTTCACTTTTAAGCTTAGGTTAACGATTTTTACAATGTAGATGATCTAATGTGTTCCTATATGCCAAAACGTGGAGACGTGGTTATCTCGACTCATTTTGAAGCTCAAAGCATTTTATGAAACACATTTTGTTGTAAAACAAACGATAACCCACGTGCTCCTAATTCGATGTAGCTTCGTTTAAATGTACTTGAAAATACATATTAATTTTCATAATGTTTTTCATTTGTTTTAACAATGTGGTGATGGTTATGTTCTAATTTGGGAAGCAATTTTTGAAAGACAATGTACTTGGTGTGTTTGGTAAATCATGATAATGCTTAACAAGATGCAATTCCTAACCAATTTGAATTATGACTATTTTGTTCATAGCCATGGATTTTCAATTTTATGCATAAACCCTATGATTATTATTGATGTGAATGAGTGGAAATCCTATGTATGAATTAAGAAAATGATTATGCAAAGAGTACTTACAATGTTGAATGAAGAGGTCAATGATTGAGTGGAAGCCCTAATTTTCGTGTGTGAAAGTGTTCTTGAGTGAATAGTGGCTGCTTGTGAGTTGTGGTTTATGATTAGGGTGTGTTTGGTTTAAAATTAAACAAAAATTAATCTGCAGACTCGGCGGACCAGGCGGAACCAAAAAGAGGGTTCCGCCCGTCTAATCGCAAGGTTCCGCCGGTTCTGCAGTGGACAAACTTAAAAGATTTGTTTTGATTTTTGTGATTTTTATTCTAATGTTCAAGACTACGGTTTTAGGCTTCATGAGTCCTAAACTAAGTCTAAGAGGAATGAATGATTTTTATTCAAGAGGTTTTGTGAAAACGTTGACAATATAGTTTTCGTATGAAACTTTCTTGGTTGAGATGTTCCTCAATGAACATTTTTACCAAGGCGATGATGATGGATCACAATATGTCAATTTAGAACATATTGAATTGGATTGTCGCTGAAGTTGATGTTTCCTTTGTTGAGGTAAGGGGTGAAAATGTTGATAAGAGGAATTCCGTTGTAGACGCGAGTTTGCTTGTTCTAACGGAGCTTGTTGACATCCTTCTCCATCTTATACTAATTTGAGAGCCTTAAGCTTCTTGGAGAATCATTGGGTAAGTAAGTATAAAAGTGCAAGTACTACTTGTGCGTTTTCTATTAACTTAATTACCGACATAATTCTAGTAGGCATACACTATGGTTTCTATTCCCGTTCCATTGGGATACCATAATCCTAGATGTGTAGTACCTTCTGATGTGTCCAAATAATCTCTTCTGAAAGAATTATTTTAGGATCTTCTCTAAGGCGAGCACATAGACAAGTACTAACCATAATGTTGGATCTATTTGTTGTGAGAACAAGTAAACTTCCAAGCATTTCTCTATGTTTAGTTTTATCTACGGATTCACTAATCTCATTCTTGATAAGTCATATAACACTTAATCATTGTGTACTTGTGAATAACTAGAAATGTCTTTGGGTGATTATTCTTGCTTTTGGAGCTTGCTTATGTTATCAAAAAGTCTTTCATAGATTATGACTATATCCTCTTTGTCTAATTTGAAAGATCTATTTTGTTTCAATTGTTGTTTAACTCTTTGGTAGAGAAACTAATGTCTAAAAACTATTTTTATTAAAACTGTTTTGATAACAACTATGACCCATGATTCAAGTTTTATGAGTTTGTCTATATTACTTGATTTAATGTTTTGACATAAGATGAAAGATGTTGTTTTCACTTTGAACTTTTGTCCTTAATGTTATAACACTAGTTAGTGTATGACTTTTGGATTTTTAGACATCTATATTTTCTCTTTTTAATAGTTCATCTTCCTTGTCATTTTTTCTTAACTTACTTGTCTTATCACCGTTCGACTTTCGAGTAAGTCATCGTCTACCAAAGATGATTTCTTAGAAGGAGGTGGTCTTTCGTTAAATGTTAAATTCAACAACACCTCGACTCTTTAGGTTTCTTTATTTAAAACACTGTGAGTGTGACTATCCAAGAGATACAACATCATCAGACTATGGGTCTAATTTTGATGTGCAAATCCTAGCTGTTTATAAACCATTTTCTCCCAATCATCCTAATGTATCCTAATGTGTTTTATTTTCCTTTGTATGTCTTATATGAGATTTTATTAAAAGAGTGGTTGAATTAAGACACGATTGAAAATATAAGGTATAGTGTTGAAAGATGTTGTATTACAAATATTTGTGAAATGTTTTGGTTTACTAGATTTGCAAGCATCACAAAAGTGTTGGTTGTCTTATCACTTAGGAGATTCTTAGTTAGCTCACTTGTAGACAAGTATTAAGTGAGACTCACACAAGAGTTTCTCGTGTCTATTCCCGAAAGTTTAAAGAGCAGAAGCACCTTATATCTCCTATTCATTGTAACGTAGAAATCCTTTGATTATAGAGAATCTATTCTACGTTATAACTAACTAAAGAAAGAACAACATAGAGTATGCACACATGATAAATCTTAGTGATAACAACAAAAGACAATAAAAGGTAAGTTGAAATAATGCGTACCTTTTAAGCTCCATAGAAAGGTTATCAAGAAGATAATCATTATGCGTTTTATCTTGTCTTGAAGGAACGCTTTGGAAACTCAATTACTCATGAATCCAAGGAGATCAGATAAACATATACAAGCATAAAATATGATATCCTTAAATCATAAGCTTCTATTAGAGATTTAGTTTTTTTCTAAATAACTCTTCTAGGCTCAGCAAACTTTACTTGCTTTTAACTTGTTGATGGTGCATTTGAATTAAATCCTAAACCGGTTTTATCTCTAAATGACTTATGACTTTTCAACAATCTTTCAAGAGATTTTGAACTTTCTTCAAACTTAGCCAACATTTTCCCTTTCTCATTTTGTCTTTTAATTTCATGTTTGTAATCTAGACATATTTTGCATCCTAGATCAATTTCAACATTACTTTCAAGTCTAGACATTATATCTTCTAACATTATCTCTTTTTCAAGATTATTCACAAGAGATTTAGAATGTTCATTGTTAAATATAGTTTTTAGATCTATGTTGCATAAAAGTTTAGACTTATTTTCTAGTTTAGAAAACTCAAGGATAAATGTGTCAAAGCAAAAGTGTTCGGTTTCAAATTGTACCTTGCTTGATGTTTTATCTAATTAAGAATCACAAACCGGATAGTTGACTTCATCTTCATCCGTGTCATTCCATGAATCGTAAGCAAGTTCTCTTTGAGCTTGACACAAGCAATCATCTTCACTTACACTTTCATTTAAAACATTTACACTAGTAGCACATGTATTTACTTCAACTAAGTGTCTATCTATCAATTTTTCTAAGACCTCTAACTCATGTTGAGATCAAATTGATCATCTTTGACTTGACATGTTTCTTGATGAAAGTTAATTATATTTGTCCAAATATCATTAGCCGTTTGACAAAGATACACTCTTTCATATTCAATCCTCGGAAAAAAGCATTATAAATCATTATCTTAGCTTTAGTGTTTTTATCAACCTTAAGATAATCATCTTGATTTTCAAAACTTGTTTTTGTTGGTTTGAAATCACCAATAGAAATAATGTGCCAAAGATCTTGATCAATTGATGTCACATAGTTTTCAAATTTACTTTTCCATTCAAGGAAGTTTTCTTTTTCAAATAGCGGTGTTCTTTGAATAGATTGCCCTTCTTTAAGATTTTCAAAATCCATGGATCGATCCAAGTTTTAAAATACAATATACTTTAAAGATCTTGAGTAACGTAGCTCTGATACCAATTGTGGAAAACTAGAAGGGGGGTTGAATAGTTTACCGCTTTTTAACTTGTTAATCTTTGAAAAGCTTTACGTGTAATTAACGATTCTATGTAATTATCAATAATTAATAAGCAAGTATAAAGATAGAAACGATCAAACCACAACACGATTGTTTATCGTGGTTCGGCTACAAGGACTCTTTTTCCTTGCCCTACATCCACGCCCCGAGTTTCCAACTCGAGAGTTTCAAGCACTAGTCAACAAGCTCCTTTCACCGGCGGAGAAAACCTTACACGTCGCTTACACAAGATTTTCGACACAAAGCTAGATGTCGAGTTCTTTTACAAGGGTACAACCACTCCCGTCACACTATGTATTTTAAGGCCTAAAATACTAACCGATCACTCTTGAATATACACAATCAAATGAAGTATAAACTACCCTAAGTTTATACTAAGCTAAGCTAACAAGTCTTGCAACTTTAAGTTGAATACTTGTAACTTCTTGGATTAACTTGTGAACTTCCTTTCTACATAAGACAATCACACAAGTAAGTTGCTACTGAGTTAGATGAGAATATATGTGTAAAATATGACTGTAAGTGATGGGTGATTTCTTGCAAGTGGTTTGGTATTTATACCCAAACAAACCATCAGTCTGGCGGATACGGCGGAACCAAAGAACGGGTTTCGCCCGTATACCCCCAGGGTTCCGCCAGATCTGACAGTCAAAGCTTACAAGAAAATCTTTCCATATCAAGCAATGTCACATCAAGTTACTTCTAGTCAAACACATAAAGTTGGAATACTTCGAAAGTGTGTAAGAAGTCCTATGGAGAGTCAAACACTCAACCTTTCCATAAATGCATATGATGTGATGTTTATACTTTCTATATTAAGCAATATAACAATGTTATGATTAATATGAAGTATAAAGTCTAGTTGTATAAGACTTAAAAACTAAAATGATGTTTTACTATAAACTAAAGTTTACACTTTGTTATTAAAAAAACTTAGCAAAGATCGTAAAATATAAATAACGTTTTTAGGCGATATTTGTATTAACAATATGGATTTATACTCGCCCCCGTAAACGGCACTCTTGAGATAAAAGCTCGGCGTGCTTTTGACCTGGAATAGGCTTATAATAGGATTATCTTGAATTTGCACATTTTGCCTTCGCTAGCGAAGATCTTTGTCTAGAGGACCTGTAACATATTTTCATGCAATTAAGTATTGAAAGTCCTTATAAATCATATAGAAACTAACAAATAACGCTATATAAAATATGTATAATTCGAGCGTCATCAATCATCATTAGAGTAAGAGTGTTTCATAGCCTGCACAATGGAGAAAATCATTCTTTCTTTGCCAATTCCTAAATTGAGTTGTTTCTGTTTTACTCGAATCATAGCATCGGCTGTATGGAGAAAAGGTCTTCCTAAGATTAAGGGTACTTTGCTATCTTCTTCCATTTCTAGGATAACAAAATCTACCGGAAAGGTGAATTTTCCAACTTCAACTAACATGTTTTCGGCGATCCCAACAGGATATTGGAAAGATCGGTCAGCTAACCTTACACTCATCTTAGTAGGTTTAAGCGTTTCAATGGATAATTTAGCATAGAGAGAATATGGCATCAAATTAATGCTAGCACCAAGATCGGCTAAAGCATTGCATGAGAATGTTTTACTGAAAGTACAAGGAATTAAGAAACTTCCTAGGTCTCCGAGTTTTGGTGGAATTTTGTTCTGAAAGATAGCTGAACATTCTTCATTAAGGAAAGTTGCTGAAATTTGTTCGAGCTTACTTTTGTTACTAACAAGTTATTTAAGAAATTTCCCTTAGTTGGGCATTCCGGCTAAAACGTCAACAAGAGAAACACTAATTCGAACAACTCGAATTATGTCAAAAAATTTTCCGTACTGGGCTTCCATCTTTTCTTTTCTTAAGCGTTGTGGGTATGGAATTCTAGGTTTATAGGGTTTAAGGACCGGTGTTTCAGGAGTTGTTGTTCTAGTTTCCTTTCGAGGAACAGGTTCATCCTCTTCTTCGTCATCAGTGAAAACTTCAATAGGTTGTTGAGTTTGACTAGGATCATGTGGTGGTTCATAAGAGGTACCATTTCTTGTGGTAATAGCATTTACATGCTCATGTCGAGCTTGTGGTGGTTGATAAGGTTTGTTTTGATTATTCTTAGGATTTGGTTGAGTGTTACTAGGAAGAGATCCAGAAGCTCGACCTGATTGCTTCTCAGCAAATCTATCGAATTTGGCTTCCAAATTTTGAATTGAGGCTTGATGATTTCTGGTTGAGGACTCAAGTTTGTTTTTTAGGTCCACGAATGTGTCTTTCACAAAAAGGTTTGTCGATTTTTGTGATTTAATAAAATCATCCAATTGTGTTTGAACGTCTGGTTTTTCATCAGTGTTTGTTCGTTTGAAAGTTTCTCGATTATATTCGTTCTTTGTACTAGGTCTCCATCATTCATGATCACGATCACGATCACGATAGTTCTCGTAGTAACGGGTACGTCTAAATTTATTCATAAATTTAGCTTCTTCTTCACGTGACAAATGTGTTTCATCATCACTGCAATTTGCGGTCGCATGGTTTCTGCCACAGTGATTTCAACTTTCAAGTTGTTCTTTTATTTCTTTATACTGAGCATCCATTCTAATTGCCATGTCATCCATTCTTGCCATAATTTTGTCAGTATCAGAATTACTACTACCTTCATCAGCGAAAGCAACAGTTTTACGAAGAGAAGTTTTTGGTTTTTTTTTGGCCCAATCGAGTTTAAGTAAGACTCTGTCTTCAAGGAGTTGATACGCTTGATTTGGCGTTTTATAGAGAAATATACCACCGGCTGCAGCGTTTAAAGCTTCTTGAGTTATTTCATCAAGACCGTGGTAAAAGATTTTGATTATATTGCCTTTTGTCAAACTGTGTCCATGACAGTTTCTTAGCAGTTCTTTCATTCGAAGCCAGGCTTCGGTGAGATTTTCACATTCAAGTTGTGAGAATCCTCAGATTTCTCCGAGAAGTTTATCGAATAGAGCTGGTGGAAAAAATCTACTAACGAAATCAGTACGAAGTTCATCCCATAATTCAATGGTTCCTTCGTCGAGTTCGTCAAGCCAGGTTTTACCTTCTCCCGTTAAAGATAGAGGGAACATCATGAGTCTTACCGCTTCAGTTTCGGTAGCTCCGTATTTGAACATATCGCATACGCTCTGAAATTCATGAATGTGTTTGTGAGGATCAGTTTTAATTCGACCATCAAATTGGTTGCCTTTGACATGAGTCAAGTGATTTTCTTTGATTGCAAATTCATTTGCGGTTTCAGGAATGGTAATAGCTGGTCCAGGAGTAGGTGCAACGATACGATCGTTAGCCCACATAGGTTCGTTATTAGCGTCATCCATTGGATCGTAAATTTGGATTAATTTGATGAAAAATCTGAAGTTTGAGATATCGTCAACAGGTGTGTGGTGAACACGAGGTTGTTCGAGTCTTTCGTCTTTTTGAGAAAAAGGAACTCTTTTGTTATTACGTTTTCTTTTGTTTAAAGTTCTTTCAGGTTCTGATAAAGGTGAAATGGGGTCAGTTTCAGTTGAACGAGTGTGCATTCGAAGATAGAGAGCGAAATTTAAATCGGTGTGACAAATTTTGTTTTCTGAGTAAGTGAGTGCGGCGTACACAGCAGAGTGTGCGGCGTATACTTTTGTGATATTGCTATGTTCGGCGTACTTGAGTGTAAGTACAGCGGTGTTATTTTTACCGAGAAGATTAACTTCAAAAGATAGTGAAAAAGATGATTTTTTTTGGTTTTTATGAAAATGTTTGTGAATTTTTAAGAAAAACGTCATGGATTGAAGTAAGTGCGTCGTACTTGGTGACAAGTACGGCGGTAAGTGTGTGTTTCGTGTATAAGTGCGGCGCACAGGTATGTTTGTGCGGCGTGCTTTCTGCAACAGAAGGAACAAAGTGATCTGGTTTTTGAAGAAATTGTGGTTTTGTTTGCTAATTTCACTTTGAAAATACTTAAGGAACATATTTAAGTCCCCGGCAGCGGCGCCAAAATCTTTGATGCGTAAGGAAAGCTTTAAATTTATAATACTAGTTTCACCGATTTTAATAAACCAAACACACGGGTAAAGTATAACCCCCGTTGGTAGTATTAGATTAAGGTAAGACCAGGTCGTATCCACAGGGACTTAGTTCGTTCATATTAAGTATAAATGATTAGTAAACAATACAAGTAACGATTATAATAATATGAGGAATTCAAATATTAAAACGAATGATTGCTTGGATAACTTAGATAATCTAGTGACAATGTTTATGTTTGATCTTAGTTTGATAATGAAGTGGAGCACAACTTATAATAAAGCTATTTTCATCAAAAGAGCAATTTTATAATTCATAGGTTCAATTCAATATTCATATTTATCCATTAGTGATTTCTCTCGAAATAGTATTCCATATCAAGTCTAGATTATTATTAATTATCCTAAATGGATTTCTCCTTTCAAAGGCTAGAAACGCAGTCATGTTCCTAGAATTGCATTTAACAAGTTGGTTATTTCGACCTATCCAAACACATTATATTCAACCAGTTTCAATAAATAAACATAATAAGACTAGAGATAAAATAGTTTGCAACATAAACTTGAAATTGGTAGAGATCAAAACATAACCATAAGTCGCTTTATTATATTCACCTATCCAAGCAATCACAAGAGGTTTAGCCTCTCATGGCTAACGAGTTCATAACAATAGAAGTGATTAAATAGTAAACAAGAGACATACGGATTGGATTGATCAAATGGATTACACAAGTGTCACAAGTAACCAAGAGTTCGACACCAACAAGTATATAACGCCCCTGTTCTGATTCGTTCACGTCTGCGAATGGCTCAGGATCACGTAGCACTTCTGATCTTAACTTAGTGGAAATTGGTTATAGAGTGGAGAGTTCAAATGCTTGCAAATGAGCTCTATTTATAGGCTATCTTATAGGCGAAGTACGACGCACTTAGATTGTGAGTACGGCGCACTTAGCTATTTTCTTGGCGCCAAAGTTTCATAAATGCAGAGGAAGTACGGCGCACTGTGGATATAAGACCGGCGCACTTTTTTTAAATATTACTTATTGACTCCCTTTGACCGAGAGGACAAGTGAGGCGCACATAGCTAGAAAACCGGCGCACTTTGCTTGCATAAAAAACTAATCATAGAAGACTTCTTATTTATTTACTTCAAGTGGTGAAACAGTATGTCTTTGTGATGTATCATGTTTAGAACATCCGAGAGTGAACCTGCATTCATTTCATGCTATTAAGTACCAAAAGTTCACACATATCGATCATAAAACATATAATATAATGCTCAAGGAATATATAATTAGAGCTTTATCAACCGCCGATTTTATGCGAGGTTCTGTGTTTCATTTCTTTAGTGAATTACAGGTTATATTGGACAAGAAGATAAAGAAGAAGTTGGATGAGCATTGATTGATGTTTATTTTCTTGGATTAGGATTTAACCATGTTTTCACATCGTCCATGCCGAGCAAATCAGGGGAGTACTAGTTTCTTTCTCTATTTTATCATAACTGTTATGCTTTTTAGGAACATTGGGGACAATATTCGATTTAAGTTTAGAGATGGTAAAATGGGATACCTTAGAAACTATAACTTCACTTGATTTTTGATTTTTTTTAAAGTAAATGTGTAATAAAACTAAGAGAAATACTTGTTAGGGCAATTTTGGCACCAAATTTAAATTTTTTTTACAACATATAGGAGTGAAACTTTAGTCTTAATAAGCGTCTCATGGATAGGAATTATATTGTTAGCTCAAAAACGCTACCACTCAAAAATTTCTATCCCAAATATGTGAGGTTCGGCTTTAGATCTTTAGAAAAAAACATTCACCTTTAATGCTTATAAGTGTACTGGTAGTATATAGATTCTAGAACTTGCATTTGTGATGCATCCCAAGACCGCTAGTGAGACTACATTCGTGTAGTTAGGATTTACTAAATGATAAGAGGCATTAGGATAACCCTTGTTTTAAACCTGTTTTATAATTACATTGGCTACATCAGTCAAGTAATTTTCCCACACATTTGCGATGTACTCATTTTTAGTACACGATACCCCTACTACAGCCCTCAGAGCCTATTTTTTTTTGCGGTTATCATGATATTTCGGTGAATTCTAAAATATTAATGAAGAACATTGTTACAATCCACCCCCCAAATGTACACCCAAATCGCCTTAGCTTACCTTGTATGCACTCACTTTTTGTGCATTATTATTACAACTTATATGTTTTAACCCTTTGTCAATTGTCTAATTGGTTACATGGTTGCTAAGTCGAGTCATATCTTATAAATACAGTTTTTGGACGATTGGGACTCATGGGTAAAGTACTAGTGTTATGGAGTACAGCGGAAGAATATCATGTTATTACCCTTTATGTATGTTAATGTTTAAAGTACTCCACGTGTTTTGATTTCTTAATTCGGGTCGTTAATTAGTTATGTAAAAGTTCAAGTGTAGGGAGGTTGCAAGATCTCTTCGATGTATTATTTTGGTTAGTAGGGCAAAAGCGTATGAAAAAAAAACGAAAAAAAAGAAGAAAGAAAAAAAAAGTAAAAAAAATGAAAAATAAGTAGAAAAAGAAAAGAGAAAAAAAACATACGGACTACCATCCCATCTTTTACTTTTGTTTAAGTCAAGAAAGTGTCATGAAAAATACAAAAAGAGTTAGTAGTTAGCAAGTTGAGTCGAGCCTTGGCTTAGCAACGCCTCATTGTACATGTAATTGACCAAGATAATTGACATGCCACCAGTAAAATTCCCTTTATCCAATAAACCGTGTTTTTCCATACCCTACACGTAACGTTACAACACTTTAAAATACCTCTTTGATAGTTTATCCTAGGTTCTTGCGCCAAAGTGGTGGAGGTTTGATCCATTCCTAAGACTATGGTAATCTATGTGCTATGACAGGTAGAGTGTGCTTTATTTTCCTTTTCCATATGTGTTATATAACTTTATACACCTGAGAGACGTGAGAATCCAAACACTTATTGTAAGGTGCTAGTGTATAATTTCCGTGCTTATTTTGACTAACGTAGAACAATTGAATGTTGTAATTACTTTTATATTAATGTTAAATGACCCCTAACTTCTAGATTGATTAGAATAAAAGCTCATTTGCTTGAGGACAAGCAAATCCCAAGTGTAGGATATTTGATAAGGATTTATTTGGTACCTTTTTAAAGGGTCATATTAATATGATCATATTAATATGATCAAATATTGCCTCAAATCGTTTCTTTTTGCATTTTAGGTACTTGGGACGAGAAATCTAGAATTCGGCGCTTTTTGGACGTATTTGGACGAAAAAAGTGAAGAAAACAACAAAGTCACAAAAAACCGTCAGAATGGAAGGCTGGCGGCGTCACGCCTTACTAAGTGACGCCGTCACTTGATGAATGGAGCTAGATAATATTAACACACGTTGCTTCAGAGAACTTTGAAGATTTAACACCTGACGGCGTCAGGTGTATTTTATAGTAGGGAGTCACATTTTAAGATTACAAGAGACGGCCCAGAGGACTTATAAAGGGACAGCGTCAGACATAAGCTGATGGCGTCAGGAGATAACACATGACGACGTCAGTGGGGCGACTTGCACAAGCCGATACCCTAAACATGGCGAGCTGACGGCGTCAGCACTTATAACCTGACACCGTCACAAGTGTAAATCTATATATAGTTTTCATTTTATTTTCATTAAGTGTGACATCTTTTGGTACAAAACCCTAGACGATTTTTAGAGATATTTTAAGGCTTTTTCAGCCTTTTTCATCTATGTGCAATTGAAGATGAGATATTCTTTTAGTCATTCAATATGTCTATGTGTTGTTTGATTACTTGTTTATCTTTTCTTTGCTTTAACATGCTAGCTTAAATTACTTAGTGTTTGCTTAGATCTAATGAAACCTAGTTATTAAATATTGATTTGTTGTCTATTGTTTAGTTGATTGCTTCGCCTTAGGCTAAGAAAATTGGCTGACCTTTTATATGTAACTAGCTTGAACGTCTTAGAAACGCAACCGTAGAGTGCACTATGGTTTTTCTTGTTGTATTTATTACATGAATTGCGGCTTGTAGATCCTAGAAAACTTAATAGACTTTAAGGGTTTTAGGGGAGACTAATGTTCATAGAGTTGGGGACTTCGGTACCTTCCCACGACCGATATTAAGGAATACAACGCTTCAACTAAAACAAAGACGTGACAGTTCAACAAATCAATAAGAGATAACTAGGGAGTAATTTTATCTAAGTGAACACGTTTTTACCATCATAAGAAGTTCACAAATTTTACTTTTCTTGTTTTTTAGTTTAACTTATTTTAAGTTTTATAAATAGATTTGGGGGTTAGTTGATTAACAACTAATTCCGCCCACTCCTTCAAAACTAAGATTTTAATTGCTTTCATAAAATATAAAAATGCCAAAAGAATCATCCCTCACCTTTAGACCTAATTTGTCATACAATTTGACCTTTCCACAACTATTGCTAGACTATTCCCCTAGAGAACGATCAATCCCCCAGACTTACCTATACTACACTACAACGGTTAGGTACCCTTCCTAAAGGATTGTAAAGTTCCGTTTCGAGGTCTTACAAATCTCGCATCAAGTTTGGTGTTGGAAAACATTCTAAGCGAGGTTGTATGGTTTTCTCCGCCAAGAAAGGAGCTTGTTGATTAGTAAAGTAACTCTCGAGTTGGGTACTCAGGGAGTGGAGTAGGGCGAAGAGGAGCTTCGTGACCGAACCAGTATAAATCATCATGTCCGGTTTGTGCTTTCTTTACTTATCTATTTACATTTATTTTTGCATTTACTGCTTTACATTTATGTTTTGCATCGCGTTTATATTTGTGTGGTTTGTTCTTATATTTTGTTAGTTGTGTTTATGTCATGGCATGCTATTTATTATATGTCTAAGTTTGTGTCATCGTTACATGCCTTACGTATTGCTTTATATTATCTCTAGTTCTTATAAGACTAGTGTTGACACTTTCCATATTACGTCACACTTATCGGGTGTTTGATACAAAAGGTTTAAGTTTTTAAACGGGAACATATTCACCCCCCCCCCTCTACGTTTTTCACACAAACCACTATAAATCACCATGTCCGGTTTTTTTTTCTTTTACCTTTCGCTTTACATCTTTATTGACATTTATTGCTTTACTATTATATTTGCATTGTGTGATTTGCTGTATGTATTGTATTGATTATGTGTGTCGAAGGTACCGTTAATTATGGACGGTACCCTTAATTGGTACCCTTAAATAATTAAGGGTATCGTGAGAAATTAAAGTACCTTCGGTCCTATGCTTGTGTGGATTGTTGGATATATTGTGTGACTATGTTTGTGTCATAGGTAGAAGTTAATATTGTGGTTATGCTTATATTATTATGACATGCTCTAGTTGTTATAGATTTATTATTGACACTTCTCACAGTGCGTCTAACTTAATCGGTGATTTGATACAAAAGATTTAAGTTAATTAAACGAAAACGTATTTACCCCTCTCTACTTTTTCCACAATGATGATATTTGAATCTTTGAATGACATTAGTAACTTGTGAAAGGAAGGAGTTTAGTGTAAAATGTATACACTTGTCTTGGTACAACACCGATAAACTTCTCTCACCACATCAATATACAACCAAGACCTTTCTTGATATGTCCCAATTGACGATAAAATTCCTGGTGTCTTCATGATCTACTTTAACCCCATCCTTGCTTACTACATGGCTTAAGGAGCATACTAGGAACGTATGGACCAGCTTTATGACGACTCTTACACTTACTACATCAGTTCTCGCATCTCTGAGGTATTCCTTTACTTGGAGAAAGAAAAAGGACTTTTGAAAGTGTTACAACGTTTTAATAAAAGAGCTCACTTTTTCTTTCTTTACAATGACCTATTTATAGGCGGGGAGCAATGTGGAACCCATGAGGTAAAAGATACGTGTCAACCTTTGATAAGCTAAAGTACACTTTTGTACTTTAGCTTCTGTTCCTATTTTGGCTATAAAAAATACTTTCAGTTTAACAATGTTGACAACTATTTTTACTTTATACCAACTAAAGTACTTCTTGACTTTTGATAAGTGCTTTGAACTTATCTTCCCAAGAAGTTTCCCGCCCAAGACTTCAGAGCCTTACTTGCTCATCAGAGGCACTAAGTATTTAGATTGTATCAGTGCTTGAGAAGATCCTTTAGGGAGTCAGAGTGTTATTGACATCACACTTTTACTCCATCATCTAAGTCTTGGTTCTTAATCCTCACTCTCTGAGTTCCGCCTCAGGTTGTGATGAGTCTTTTCTTCTTCAGACTCTGAAGAACATCTTGAGGATGACTCTGTGATGTTCGTACATCAGGGACTAGTATACACTTAGGGTGTTTTTCCTTCCAATCTATACTAAGAGACTTTGGTCTCCAAATTGACCCAACAACTTCTTAGATTGGGGACATCAACTCTTACACACCTATACCTCTACTTCTTCTCATACACTCTTAACATTCAATCTTTAATTTGAAATCACTCTCTCATACACACAAACCCGCAACTAACTCACACACTCACGCACGCACAACCCTTTCGATTTGAATATAAAATTGGATGAACCTTTCCATCTCTATAATCTCCAAGTCTTCTCTATCTCACCATTGTCAACTCACATTTCTTACACATTCTTACAATGTGTCATTCCCTTTGGTTCTCTTACACTCCTCCTTATCATAATCACTAACTAATTTGAATTGGAAATTCAAATGACAACTCACCCACATACACATCTTAACCCCTCCTCTCCAAGTTTGATTTTGCCAACTCACTTCTCTCACGCACTCTTACAAATTTCTTACACATTCACTTACATACTCAAACCTCTCACATCATACAACTCACACTCTCTAATAACTAGTTTTTGAATTTGAATTTTGAAATTCAAATTTGGGAGGCAACGTAATAGCTAACCCTTGAGGAGCACACACAAATATTGCCCAACATCTATTGTCCAATGTTTCTTCTCTTTCTCTTTAGTATTGGACTAAACCCCTAACTATCTAGTTTTCACTTTACAAATGTTTTTAAATACCAAAACCTTGGCTAAATGAGTTGGTTGACCTTATCCCACTTTTAGTGTGGGAATGTTATTCGAAAGGTCAAATGAGAAATGCAATTGGGGGTTTAAAAAGAGTCGGGTATAAATAAAAAAAACCTAAAAATTCCCTGGAATGGCCATGGCGCACTGGGTGGCGTGCCAACGCAAGCCCAGTGCGCCAAGCGCGTCTGGGAGATTCTAGGTTTTGGTTAATGTCCAACTCTTGTCATTTGTTATCTTACCTCTTGCCCAGCATTCTTTCTTTCTAATTTTTGTTCTTTCTACCCTCTAAGTCTACTATCTTATTGTGCTCTAACTTCTCTTCTATCTTCAATTTAAAGAATACATAATTTCCACAAGAAAGATTCACAAGAACTTAATCCACTCTTGTGAATTGTGTCGAGGTTCTTCTTCTCTATACCCTTTCTACTAGAATCGAGTCTCTAGGATAGGGTTGTTTCAAATAAAACAAACACTTATAAATCATTTTGAAGTCTTATCCGGGTTGTCGATAAGCAAGGGTGTAACAAGTCTTGTATCTTGGTGATCAAGCCTAGACCGGGGAAGGTCTAGTTGGGGTTCGATACTTCCGGTGGAGAAGTCTTTGTAGTCTTAGTGGAAAGTTGAATCACGAGATTCTTGTGGATGGTTTCTGAGGGTGGAATACCGTTAGAGTAGCTCTTCTTAGTGAGCGCCGATCTTAGTGCATATCCATGGAGTGAAGTTGTAATGGTTTGTTATCCACTGTAAGGATTATACATAGTAATAGTATCAGTGTCGCGGATTCGCAATTGGATTTACGAATGATATAAACCCTCATCCCAAACCAGTATATATCATGGTGTCTATCTCTCTTCACTCGCTTTATATTGTGTTTGTGATTGTGTTTTTATTTGTTGTTGTGATTGTGTTTTTATTTGTTGTTGTGTATAACTACTTGTTTGTTCTTTGAGATTAGAAGTTATCAAACTTCAAGTTAGTCGAAAAGATCGTATTCACCCCCTCTACGGTTCTACATTCTGGTTAACAAGCAATGTAGGAGGAGATATGTCACACCTTTTGTATAAAATACTGTAAATAAGCCAATAGTAAGACAATCAGCCGACCAAATATTACCTTATTATGTTGTTTCATCGCCAGCTCCACAATGTTTTTCAATTGTACATTTAGTTTACTAGAGGTCTTTGCGTTCAGTTATGCAAAATAAAAAAAGAGGGGATTTAAAGGTGGTGGTTGTTTGGTGGTGGAGGACGGTGGAGGTTGGTGGTCTTGGTTGTATGGTGGTAAAGGTGGTGGTGGTGGAGGGTGGTGGTGCTGGTAGAGGGTGGTGGTGGTGCAAATTTAAAAGAAATAAAAGTTGGGAAGAAGATGAGGGTAATTACTCATTTCCCAGGGCTTTGACCTTGCGAAAGGGACATAAATTGTGACAAAGTGTAAACAACAATAATATTTTTTGTAATTAAAGATTGGGAGTGGCATATGATGCAAAATCAAGATACCACAAGGACATTTTTTTGCAATTTACCCTAAAATATTTAAAGACGTGTATATGTACATTCTTAACACGTGTATACCTAGATAGTGGTAGATTGATGCAACTTTTGAATATGAATTATGGGTTAAATTCAATAATACATTGGTCATTTTGAGACTGGTCAACTCACTAGTTGAACCATCAAACCACTAGGGCAATAGTTTGATGGCGAATTTAGTTCTCAAAATGTTACTTTTGTGCATTAACTCTTGTTTAACTCATGTATTGACTCGTCATATCAATTTCCCTAGGTTAGGGTTTGCCAAATTTACTAGCCTTTTATCTATAGATGACACTAGGTTTGTCCAAACCCGTCTCAAAAATTTAAGTCTTCAATAATATTCCGTACAATTTTTATTTTTCATATTCTTATAGTTATCATAAAAACAACACCTGAATCCCCGTCTAAGAGAACTGTCACTTTAGTTAACTAAGGTAAATGGAGTGTTTTTAAAACGAGAGGTGATTTGCACACTCAATCTTTTTTTATTTGCACATTCATTGTACAAGTAATCAAAACAGAATGTAAATATGGTATAACTATTTGATGCGATAAATGAAGTGTCCTAATAAAAAATAAATTGTACAAATCAATTCTCTTATAAAAACCTCAGGCAAGTTTGACATAAAGTGTGTTTGTTTAAGCTTATATGTAGGCTTATGAGCTTATTTGAGTTCAGCTTATATTTCATAAGCATCAATTTTTCGGCTTGTGAACATATTTTACTTTATTATGATATGATAAAGTTATATAAAACCCACAAGTTTCAAAATAACGAGAAAATTAAGGCTTATGAAATATAACCTGAAATCAAATAAGCTTGTAAGCCCACATATAAGCTTAAACAAACACCCACATACTTATCATAACTGATAATTAACTAAGGTAAATGGACTTTTTAAAAAGGAAAGTTGGACATACTTATCATAATTGATTGACTAATTAAAAAAAGGGAATTGAAGAATAAAAAGGTAAGGAATGAAAATATTGTAAGGATTAAAAAAAGCTGATTCGCCAGCTCCTTACTGACTCCACACGGAAAAAGTCCAACTCCTCCTGAAAACCCAACTAACCCCTTCACAAAAACACAAAACATATTGGTGAATGGTGATTGACCAACAATGGCAAAAGAACAACAAGACGACATTCCAACCAAGTTCCGGGCACTAGTCGAATCCGCAGAACGCAAATTCAGCAAAGTAAGAGACACCCCATCTTACGAACGAAACCCAAATCATTATTTCCCAAAAGTATTCAAATCCTACATGAAACTATGGAATTTCCAGCAAAAAAACCGATCGAAACTTGTCGAAAACGGTCTCCAGAGATGGGAAATCGGTGAGATCGCTTCAAGAATTGGGCAGCTTTATTTTGTGCAGTATATGAGGACAAGTGAAGCTCGGTTTTTGCTGGAGTCGTATATTTTCTATGAGGCTATATTGAATAGAGGGTATTTTGGTGGGGGTGTTAATGTTAAGGACCGGGGGCTGAGGTTTAAGGAGCTGAGATTTTATGCGAGGTTTTTGTTGGTTAGTTTGATTTTGAATAGGTGGGAGATGGTTAAGATTCTTTTGGATAGGTTTAAGGATCTTGTTGATGACAGCAAAGCCAAGTTTCCGGTATGTTTGTTTTTATGCGTGTTGTTAAGTTTTGTTTATTGAGGTGTTTTGACTTTGGGTATGTTTGGCGAAATGGGGGGCTGGAGTTGTAGTTAGAGTTAGGGCAGGGGCCCGGGCTAATATTATAAGCCAATAGCTGGAGCTTATAATTTTGTAAAGCTATTTGGCGAATTAGTTGGAGATGAAGCTTATCGCATAAAAATACATCAAATTAAATTGAGATATATTTCCAGCTTTTGCGTGATAATCCATTCTATTTTGAAGGCTATTTAAGTAATTTGACTAGCTATAAGCCCCGCATAAGCCTCTTTCAATGGGCTTGTGCTTATGGAGGCTTATGGCTTATAAATCTATAAACCCGTGCGACAAATAAGGCTTATATAAGCCGGCTTATTTTAAAAGTTTAAGCCCCTATAAGCCCTCTTCCAAACACAGCCTTTATGTGTGTTGTTAAGATTGAAATGTTTTACTATTGATAGTGTTATTTTGTTTCATTGATTAGCTTGTTTATAGGATTAATCATACAACGAGATTTTAATCGCGTAGGCCCCAACTTATTGTGCCACATGTCGCAACCTTTTAGTACAAAATCGTGGATGACTAGTGATTCATTTGGTTCTTTCGGGGTGGTTTGAGGAGTAAATGGTTTCCCCCAACAATAAAGGACTTACTATCACCTTTCTGTGTTAGCTTGTTCCAAATAGTTGGCCAAGTTTCCCATTTTACTCGTAATTACAACCACTCACACGATTGTACTAACTGTAGTTTTGGGTTAAGGGAGTGTAATTGTTAGCTCCGCTAGGTTTGATGGTAGTGGGCCTACTTTATGTGTATGAAGTTAGTGTTTATGAGAGCATTTAATGAATGTTGATCTACTAGTTTGTGGGAAATATGTGGAGGACATTTTGTACTGATTTTGACAAGATGATATCAAAAGTTTTGATCATGCTAAATTTATTTGCAGTAATTCTAAATTAGGTCAAGTGAAATGAGGTTTTGTAACATTAAAATGTCAATTAATGGTACTTCAGCCGCTTGTTAGAAAAGGTACATCTTGGAGTTATAACAGGACTACAGGAGTGGAAGGGTGACACGGTCCAATTTTTATATGCTTTTTTGTTTCATCTAATTAGTAGGATGTCGTTTCTAACTGTTACATCAGCCGAGTATGAACTGTTAAGGTCGATTGAGTTTTTCTTCTTTGTCCTCTAGGGCCAAAACTTTGAATTTAAAACAAAGAAGGATAGGTTTCGGGTTTGGATGATTTTACATGTCTGTGCTTCTAAGGAAAGAAACACTGCCTGACAAGAAATAGCACCTAAAAGTTATTCACTTAAATTCGTTTGCATCCACATATATTGCCTGCTCTTTCTTTTGATTGATGTACATCACTTGCATAGTTTATGTACCCTTAGGCTTAGATGAATCTTATTTGTTTGTCACGATTAATTACACTGCGCGGACTAGTATTTTGGGTAATGGTCCTACTAAACTTGCATCATGGTGGGGCTTCAGATTCTAGGACACGATTTCTCTGAATTAAGCAGCCTTGGATTGGTACATTTCACATATTAATATGGTTATCCATCTGCTGGACTCGGTAAAAAAAATAGTATTGTAACTCTGCTAAAAAGAATTAGAAGGGCCACTTGTGAACTCCACTCCGGACTTATCTACCCATTTCTTACACAACTACAAGTGTATTAACCAACACCACATAGCAGTGATGCAGCTGTTTGTATTTATAACATTTAATCTATGAACTTTGCAACTTATGCCAATTTATGTTGGGAGAAATTTATGAATCATCGGGGAGAATAGTGTTGCCTCTGGTCTGGTTATTGGGTAAACATAGAGTGATTGGTTCCTGTACACTCTGTTAGGATTGTAACAAAATTTTGAATTGCTAATGATCGTTGATCTTTTTCCCATTTTTCATATTTTTCATATTTTCTTGCTTGAGGGATTCAGTTTAAACTTTTATTTGTATCTTTGGGTACTAGGGAAATCCCAACCGAATCACCTGTGGTGAGTGGTGACCACTCCGTAGACCTCCCCATATGACCTATGGAGCCTGATAAATTACTAGGCCTCTACTATTGTGGAAATATATGGGTAGGGCAGGGTAGCCCCAAGAAGTTTGCAGCTAACCGAATTTGAACTCGTGACCTTTTATTTCTCTTCCTACGTCAATAATACAATAACTTATCTCTGTTCCTTATAATTGAAATATTCTTTAACATCTGATTTTTCTGTTCAGCTCAATATTATTTGTTGATGTTCATTCCTGCAGTTCAAAAGTGTTTTGTTAAAAGAATCTTTTTGTACTTTTTCTTTTCTATTGGGGTGGGAAATTTGTGATCTGATTTAGTTTTCGATTGAAATATTTAGTTCACATCTGATGTTTTCTTCAGCCAATATAATTTATATGTTCACCCCAGCAGTTTAAAGTGTTAATATTAAAAAGAATATTTTTTTAAAAAAATTTCCTTTTCTTTTGGGGGTGGTGAATTGTGTTCTGAGCTAATGTGGCACATTTTATTACCCTAATGCACAAACCATTTCGGTGCAGGATACCACATTTAAGGAATGGAAGGTGGTGATGCAAGAAATGGTGCGGTTTATGAAAGTTGATGCACCCTTTTCAAACACTAGACCTTTGCGATACTGTGCTATGTTCGATTCTCACCCAAGTTCACTTCCGTATGTGGCACGTTTCCATGCAAAGAAGGTTCTTAAGTTGAGAGATGCATTGCTGATGAGCTATCACCGGAATGAGGTACTGTTATACATGTTCACATAGTTAGATTAGACTCTGATCCAGATTAGTAAACCCCCCCCCCCCCAACCCACACCTACCCCCCAGAAAATAATCTACTCTGCTCTGTCAAAACATCCTTCAGGCTAAGTTGCAGAAACTACAAAGATACGTTCAGAATGCTGCTAGTCATTGGACATGGGAGCCAAGTGGATCCTTCTACCAGAAGCAACCTGTTGAATCTCATGACAATGGTGCACAAC
>LBNU01019602.1:44287-83270 GCA_014162995.1 Artemisia annua
CCCCCCCCCAACCCACATCCTACCCTCCCAGAAAATAATCTACTCTGCTCTGTCAAAACATCATTTCAGGCTAAGTTTGCAGAACTTACAATAGATACGTTCAGAATGCTGCAGTCATTGGAATGGGAGCCAAGTGGATCCTTCTACCAGAAGCAACCTGTTGAATCTCATGACAATGGTGCTACAACTGATCAGTCTGTTACTTCAGGGTTAATTGATATAAATTTAGTGGCAGATATGACAGACCCATCTTTGCCTCCAAATCCTAAAAAGGCTGTTCTCTATCGCCCATCTGCAACACAGTTACTAGCCGTGAGTACCAAACTCCTATTATTGCAATATTGTTAGTGTTCATTTTCTTGGTTATCCCAAATATTAATGTGATATGATACTGCTCAGTTTAGCCTTTTATACTGTACAAATTTGAATGAATATTTCATCTGGGTTAGTACTAAATTTTGCCGGTTTCTGCAGGTATTGGCTGCAATTTGTGATGACCTTCCTCCCGAGAGTGTTATGCTTATCTATATAGCAGCCTCAGGTTGCTTCTTGTGTTCAATTTTGCACCATCAAATGTGATTGTTATAGACACATTAAGCCTATATACTGACCTGTACCTTCTGCAGGGGATTCTGGTCATACTGTTCCACATAAGCAAATATCTGGAAGTGTGAGAACATCGGTGAAGCTGAATACTGTTTATGAATGCGATAACTTGATGCCTGAAAATCATGTTAATGGCAAGGGAGGCTCGAGTCATCCTGTTGAAAGTTCTCTATTGTTAGGGCCAACTAGAAGTGGAGGTAGGAACTAAAAAAATCTTGTGAATAATTGCTTACACAACATATGATCTATCATTTCCTTATTCTGTCTCATTTTATGTACAGGTTCGAACAACCTTTTCCCGGGTGACCTGATCCCTTTTACTAGAAAACCTGCTTTTTTCATTATCGATAGTGACAACAGCCATACATTCAAGGCAGGTTTGTCTAAACTTGCCTATGTCATTTTAAGAATACTTTGTTGATATTCGGCACATGAAATTCCTTTTCATCTGTCATACTCATAATGGGTAAGCAACTAATACATTTCCGTATCAATTACATTCATTTCACGCATATGCAAAAGTTTATGCTGCACTAGTGCACTGTGCCACTGCTGCTGTTTGGGTCAATTGTCTCACTACAAAAGCATCTGTGAGCTGTTAAGTTGGGATGCCTTTAATGTGATACAAACTGATAGATAGTTATGTCTGCCTTTAGTATTCACTTAGTAATGTAATATGATGCCCTCACTGTAAATTGTAAATGATCTGTTTAATAAGGTGGGTGTACCGATTCATCACCTTACCTTTAGCTAGGAGTAGATAGAGAAACTTGAAATATCAAACATATTAAATGTTATGCTTGTAGTTATTATATAAAAAAGAAATTAACTTCACATGTTCAAGCGCGAGATAAAGTAATAAGGAATATTAATATTTTCCCGCTACTTATAAGAAGGCCGTTCCATCTCTCATGCATTTTATGCGTATGATTCCAAGGATACTACTAGTGAGTGAAAGGAATTTGACTTTTTTTATGGGATGACCAGTGTTGTAAAAATCAGCCTTGGTGGCCCAGTAGCCCAAAAACCGGTCAGCATCGGTAAACGCCGGTCAATGGTCAATTGTGATTTTAACTTAAAATTAGGGTTTTTTTTGGGTTAAAATTGGCTGTTAATGGTGGTGGCAGTGTGTTACCATGGATGCAGGTATGAGAGGATGAAAAAGTACAAAAGATAAAGGTCCTCCTAGTGTTTTGTTTTAAAATATATTTATAGGTAAAAGGCGAAAATACTCTGTGTACTTATTACTCACAACTCATTATGCTTTCTCTGCTTCAAAAAAACCCATTATACTTAACACTTGAAGCTCATTATACTTAACACAATGTTAGATTAATTGTCATTATGCTTAATTAAGTCTCATTTAACACATGAAAAGACATTAGTGCCCTTTGTCTTCTTTACCAGCCATCACCACCGCCTCCAACCACCATCACCACTGCCTCCGACAACCAACACCACCATCACTTCCCACCATTGCACCTAACTTCATGCCACCATTGTACATAAAGTATGTATGAAATTTACTTTTGTATTTTTATATATGTATATATAGTGACACATCCGAAATCTTTATACAACTATCAAACACATTAATTTTTTACTATCCCAACCATTCACACAAAACGCCACAGGTACACAAACAACTTACTTTTCGTCCTATTATTTTAATTTGCTGCTAAATGTCGAAACTTTTGAAATAACAAAACCATCACCGAACCTCATGTTCCCTTTCTTTAATCTCCGGCCGCCTCACTTCCACCAACGTTGCCGGAGATGTAATACTTACATGTGTTATTTAGGCACTTCTTTCTTTTTCACTCGAAGTAAATGCCAAAGAGAATTCGTCATCCTTATCGACTTCGGTTGACTTTATCAAATTTATATAAATTTAGTAAACGATATAAAGATCCATTAGAAATGTTTGAAATAAAGGAAATTGAGAAAAGGTTTGATGTTGATGTTGGGTAAGAGTACTTATGATGCTTTAGTTGGTGCGCATATTAGTTTGAAGTCAATTCGTGGGGTGAAACGGGTGTTTGGGTATATGGTGGAAAGTGGGTTTGAGCCGGATTTGTATAGGGTGGAAAGTGGGTGAAACGGGTGTTTGAGAAGATACATAAGAGTGGAGTTGTTTAACGGTTGTTCTTGGCCGAAATCTAGGCTTTTTAACCGGAGTCAGTGGTGTTTGGCCGAGTTATAAGATGAAGTTGGAAGGAATGACCAAATTACCCTAAAGTTGGTGCATAATGAGCATTTTTAAGTAGAGAAAGCATGAGTTCCGAGTAATGGTACGTACTACGTGTATGTATATACATATAATTCAATTTTTTTATATAGAAAAGTCCAATCCTAATTGTTATTAATTGTACTCCCCATGTCCTCCTAGGCCAATACTAGCTGAGCGGTGGTCGACCGCCCGACTAGCGCCTAGCTTTTTTTGCAACCATGGTGATGATTATCATGAACTAGTGTTGTGCTTGGTGGAAATAATGAACATGTGTTATGAACATCAGGATATTAATAAAAATTAGCATTTCTAAAACTGTTATTATCTTAGTTTTATTAGGTTTTTATTGAATATGTTTATCTTTTTATGATTTGTTTTATTTAGGATAAAGACCAACTCTTTAGGGGTTATCGGGTTGCTATTAGTTAGGGCTTTGTTAGTTTATAATTCCTTTAAATGTAACCTGCATTTCCTTAAATAAACAATCGGAGTTTTAGTGTGAATTGAGTTATCTCAAAGATCGTTGGGTCCTCTCTATCGAGACCTATTATCTTTTACTAAAATAGGTCATCAAGGTAAGTTTGTTGCAACTCGTTCTCAGACATGGGACCATAGTCTGAAGGAGTGACGGTGGAATCGTTATAAATGCAAGAAATCTCACGAACAACAAAGAATAAGGAATTCGATAAACCCTCAAAGGGCACGCAAATGGGACTTCAATAGAAGCACTCTTTTAAAAAATTTATCACAACATAGCAAAAACCTTAACCTATTACAATTGTTCATGGGGCAATTTCATGCCTCCCCTCCCAAAATTTGGAAATTTCATATTTACCCAAACATGCTTTAAACAAACATTGTACATTATGCATTAAATGGTTGTAAATTGTGTATATATGAAATTAATCAAGCAAGGTAGGGGAGATGTGTAGCCCAAAAGTGTCTACCAAGAATCACTAGTAAACTCAAACATAAGTACATAACTCTTAAAGATCTAGACAAATAAAATAACATAAATATTAATATTAAAATGTAGATTAAGACAATTATAAATTGTTATTTTTACCCTTCAATCTCTTCAAACCAATTAAACACCAGACTTCACATCTTGACAAAAGAACTGGCCGAGGAGTCAAGTTAATCTTCCTTTCTAGAACAGTGGAAGTATAAAATTAGTTTATCTTTCTTACTAGTTGTTATTATGGTTAGTTGCAATTGCAATATTGAAATCACAGCTTACCATTGTCTAGTTTAGTGTCTTTCATCGCAAGTCAAATGTATCCACTTTTCTTGAATTAGAGGAAGTATTATAAAGCTATTTTCATGTATTTTTCTAACCATCTTGGGTGTTATAATAACTTTATGCCATATGGAGGAACATTAAACTACCTGGAAGCAACCCTTTACCCTTTCGTAGGGGTGTAACTGTCTACATCCTACCCCCGCCCAGGATTGGGTATAGTGGCTGTTGTAGGAACATTAGATTTCAGTGGTGTTATAGTTGGTAATTGTCAGTAGGTATGGGGCCATTTAGGATTTGTGAACCTGCAACATATTATGGTTGTTCCGGACATGAGCCTTCAAACCCTAGATGGCAAGAGGATATTTTCTTCCTCTTTGTTCCAAAATGGAATTACTATTTGACTTATTATAACAAATGAGTTGTATCTTAAGACTGAAACTGTTCCGGAATCCTAGCTTTTCCAGAACTTGTAAGAAGAGATTTGACTCACTGCCATTCTGGAAGGATAATATGCTGTAACGTGTATAAGGCTCTTCCACTTTGTGTGGGTCTTATAGAACAAGGAAGCTCGTTACCCTCAGAGTCAGTCATTATTATATTTTCGTTCTTCTACGTTTTAGAAATACTAGGGTTGACTTAAGTTACTCAACTATCTTGGATTTTATTTAATTCATTGACTTAAGTTACTCAACTGCATTTTACCAGGGTGAAAAATCCCTTTTACCCAAAAAAATAAGTTACTCAACTAGTCAGCTACTTTATTTAATTCGTTGAAGGATTTTATTTAATTCTTTGAAAGATCACAACATCTATGTGATACGAACTCATCCCATACTAGGCCCACATCAAGCCATAAGCTAGGTGTAGAACTCACTATAAAAAGTCAGCTCAAAGTAGGAGGGGACAACTAGGCTTATAAGCCACCAACCAATCTCGAAAGATGGGACCGTCTCTGATACCAATTCATACAAACCCATCCAATACGGCCATACTAGGCCCGCATCAAGCCATAAGCTAGGTGCAGAACTCCTCAAAGGAGGAGGGGACGCCTAGACTTATAAGCCATCAACCAATCCCATACTTGGCCGATGTGGGATCGTAACACTCTGTATCACCTCATTTAGTGGTTGTAGATATAACATGGCAAATACATTAATGCGTGGCTGTTTTTCTTTCGTTGGTCTTGTTATGCTGATTGTGTAGGTTCAGTTACCTTATATATACTGTACAGTGTACTCCCACCTTCAAGTTATAAACAAATACCTCTTTATCATCAAACATCCTAGAGGAAAGAATAAGATAAGGAGTAATTACTAGAATTTAGTTGAGCAGAAGTTGTTTCAAGTTGCTCACATGGCAATTTACTTTTCCAATAACATGTGTTTTTCATCTTTTTAGCTTCTTATGTGTCTTATTACATGTTACAGGTTTTACATGGTGCAGAAAGAGGGGAACCAGCTGCATTGCTTCTTTCACCTTTGAGACCAACATACAAGAGTCAATCTGGTGTTGATTTGACACAAAATGGAAGTCAGTTCACCTTGTTCTTGACTGCTCCATTACGGGCATGCTGGCAAGTGTTTGGCCTCACATTTTCTGATGATGAACTGGTATGTGGATTGGATAAGAAATTTCTCGTAACAAATTTCTAAGCATATCACTTAACATCTGTTTTTCTGTTTCCAGGATGTCATGGAAGAAGCTGAGAGTATTGTTTCTGCTGCCTTTGCAGAGTGGGAAGTAATACTATGTACTTCAGCTAACCTAGATCTGGTGTGGGCCCAAGTTCTCTCCGAACCTTTGTTGCGACGGATAATTCTCAGGTGATTTGTCTTGCACATTATGACACATAAATATTAGCCCTATATAATTGGGGATCATAGATTCATAGAGCTGTTGACTAAAAGGGTTCTTGTAACGGTGGCAATTTTGATAGATATACTTATAGATTGGCCTTTGTGATTATTTTTATCTCAAACGGGTTGAATATAGATATTAACTAGAAAGAGAATGAGTCTGCCTGCTAAACTGTGTTAAAAGTCATATTCAATGCATGCCCTACTAATTTGCTTTATCAAAAAATAAAATTATTAGTATTATAATATAAAATAAGTATAATCCTATGTAACTAATTCTTTATTTATAGTCGACTTCTTTTATGTGAGTGACCATATTGCAATTATGTATTTGAAAATTCCGGACATTCTTATATAGTTATATCTTTTATGGATGTCATTTGAGAGCCTCTCTATATTAATCAAGTTGGAGAAGATGATGAATTAAGACATGAGCCTATTTTATGTACTACAATGAAGATTTGAGAACGACAATACATTTTAATATAGAACCTTACATGACAATAATATTTTTTGCGAACTGCACAGAGATACGAGCCTATAGAACAGATACTGTTTTAGGTAAGGTGGTCCTTAGGTGGCAATAATGTTCTCCGGGTTAAAATCTTTAAACATGATAATTTAAAGAGAACATGCTAATAAGAGCTACATACGAATCTTCACCTTCATCATGTACTACATTATGTTCTTTATGAGTTCAGCAAGGAAAATGAAGTAATAACTAATAAGTGATACAGGCTAAGCTCATATTAGTTTTAAGTATGTTGCCTCTTGTTATAATTTTCGATCGAAAGTTAGCTATGGTAACTGTTATCTTCATACAAAAACATATATTATAACTAAATTAATTAAACATAAGGTTAACTATACAAGATTATAATGTTTTTAAAGAATTTAAAATTTCAATCTCAATAGTGATGTGCAGCTGTCCTGTTTTGAATAATGTCTATACACTATTGTAACTATTTTCTTCCAACAAAGGGAATTTATATAATAAAGTGGCAGATTGGGCGGGGTGTGTAACTGGTCATTTAGTCAATGTGGCTTCAGGTCATAATGGGTATATGTGATACTTTCATGTCTATTCCGTTCTCAGATTTTACTAATATATTATGATTATAAAACTATGATAATGAGATGTGGGCCATTGATCTATGAGATAAAACGTGAAGGTTTTATGCATCTTGACTACATTGCGGGTGTCTTTTGACCCGTTCCATTTTAACAAATTTTCAATAGTTTCCCCATTTGACCTGTTGTGGAGAAATATAATACCAATCGACTTGTGTACCCATAACAGGGTTGAAATTGCCATCTCTATCAAATAAGATTGTTCAGTTGTATCTTATTATCACACTGATAATCATATTATGTTCCTGAATTAAAATTAATGTTGACCTACAACATACTTATTTGTCTTCTCTTTCCAGATTTATATTCTGTCGTGCTGTGCTCGCATTTTTTCGCCGGCGCGAAGACAAGGATCACTACCTACCCGTGTGTCTACCTGAGCTCCCACCTTCTCTCTCACCAGATTCTAAAGTCGTACTATCAGCTGTCATCAGACTTGCAGACCATCTAGAGGTTTCGCATTGTTTTCAGTTTGATAATTTATAGGCGTAGTTAGGAGGAACAAATATGTACATTCATTTCGAAATGGGTATGCCATGTTCCCAAGAGAAGATTTAAGATCAATTCAGCAGTTGGTGTTTCATGGCTGGTTGCAGAACGCATATATCCTATAGTGGTCGTATAGGCTTGTTTTCTTGGTGGTGTAAAGGTTTGGTGATGTTATACTTGTTAAGGTATACACAAGAGTACTGCAAATGAGTTTGTATTTCATATCTTTTGTAAAAGGTGAGTAGTAGGTAGGTAGCATGAAGTATTATTTTCTCAACTTTGCGATTTTTAATTTGTTAATTGGGAATGCATTAAATTATGGAAAGGCGATAGACATAAATCGACAAAATTGTCTCCTGTAACATTTGTTGGATAAACTCTTCTTTTTATTTTATTTTTTTCTCTTTTTATATCATTATGTGTTAAAATGAGCCAATATTGGAATGGATGGCATGTCATTCCGTTAATAGATGTTGAGAATGCACCCTAGCACGTCTCATGAATTTATGAAATTTTTGAGGCCCTGGACGAAATTAAATAATGAGGCCCTTCGATAAGGAATGCTGTATATAAAGTGTCATCATTTATAAGATATAATGCAATTAGTTAGCTAAACGTTCTAACATATTACTCATTTAAGATACTTTCTCATCTAAATACTTTTTTCTTTGTGAAAAAAATGCATACACATACATATAATTATTAACGGGACAAATTTTGAGGCCCTTAAAAATTTTGGGGCCCTGTGCGGTCGCTCACCTTGCACATCCTCAAAGCCGGCCCTGCTCGAATCATTAGTGAGCAAAAACCATTGGTGTTTTGGTAACGATATAGTTAGAGGCAACAGATCTTAAGATTTCCAAGCAATCACTTCCTTAGCAAACCATGGCGGAGCACAATGAAAAGCTAGAGATGGTCTAATTTTTCAAGCTTGAAGCTTTTGAGATTCAATAAGTAGTAGTCGTCTTTTTCAAGGCACCTAATCATGATTAGTGTATGAGCAATTGCTAGCAACGATGACACAAGAGGGACATTGGTCAAGAAAGACTCGGATTTTTGGATAATAAACATGTGAGCTAGATCGGCTTGCAAGAATTGGATTTCACAGGACAAAAGTTAGCACTTGATGTGGTCACAATAATTATCGGGATAATTTCAAAAGTACACCTAAAAT
Organism: Artemisia annua; assembly: GCA_014162995.1. NCBI lineage: Eukaryota > Viridiplantae > Streptophyta > Magnoliopsida > Asterales > Asteraceae > Artemisia > Artemisia annua. The sequence goes on from LBNU01019602.1 coordinate 53,017, forward strand.
GAATTTTGCTCCACGATTGAGTCAAGAATTATGCAACTTCCAATTTTGGTCATGTGCGACCTGTGCTACTGTGCGACTAATAATATTGTGACATGTGGCATGACAAATTTTTGTCTCTTCCACTCACTTGTACCCTTTGTACCTTTTGTCAAGCCACATGCCACAATATTATTGGAGTCGCACAGTCGCACAGGTCGCACATGATCAAAATTGGAATTTTCATAATTCTTGACTTAGTTGTGGAGCAAAATTCGATTTTAGGTGTACTTTTCCCATAATTATTTATAATAAATTAACTAAAAATATTTATTTGATGTCTATAGGTTATGATTACATTAATCGAATGTTATATGTAAACGTTAGTAAAAGTTTACGTTATGATACCTACAAGCTTTGCGTTGCACCAGGACATCTTATCTAAGTTGGGTTTAATTTTAGAGGAGTGCTAGATGCACACAAAAAAACTTCTACAAAACACATTCACAAAATGAGTTATTATTTTATTGGTGTATTTGGCTATAGTTCTCTCCTTTATTTTTTATTAAGCCAATCAAAAGATGACAACTCGTTTTGTGTATGTGTTTTGTAAAAGTTTTTTTGTTAGTCTAGCAGGTCTCTTAATTTTACTCTCTTACTATATAAAACAATAGCTTTTATTTATCTCCTTTAGTTAGTGACGGTGATTAGCATGTGCAAGTGGGCAGCCGCACAGGGCTACCATTTGTGATGGGGCCTCCAATTTAGTATATGTCCATTAGTATTTATACATGTCCACGTATATTTATGCATTTAGTATATGTCCATTAGTATTTATCAATGTTGCAAAAATCGTGAATCGGTACTGAGGCGGTACGGGGGCCGATTAGCGATTTTTTACCGATTAATCGGCCGATTTTCTTGACTCGGCCGATTTCCGTGGAATTCTCTCCAAGGTCCTGGGCCGATTACCGATTAATCGCCGATTAATCGACCGATTCGGCCGATTTTTGCAACACTGGTATTTATACATGTTTAAGTATATTATTTATTTATTTATTATTTATTATTTATTTTTTTTATAATAGTTAAGCTTTTCGTGATTTATGAGGCCTCATTCGTAGTTTCGCACCGGGTCACCCAAATCAATAGGACGACCCTGATTGTTGGCAGCCATCCTCGATCACCATCACTAATCAAAACTTCTAAATCAAATCAAACCAACTAAATCAAACCCCGAAAACACCATTTGATCAAAACCCCTAAATCGAATCAAACAAACCAAAATTGAACATCATTCCTAGCCACAACTGGACTAAAAGTATTTATTACAAATACTAAAAGTATCATATTACAAGCAACGATATTTAATTATTATTTTACACATATAACTAAAAGGAGAAAATTAAGTAAATGACAAAAACTATAATGGATTGCTGACACTTGACATCCTCTTTTATATCAAACCAACGGATGTAATCAGATCTCAACAATTTCATCATTCCTCCAATTGTCCTCACAACAATCTAAATGAATTACAAACTTGCATTTCTGACATTTTAAGGTCATATTGTATTCCACTATATATCTACAATGGGTGCATGGACCATCGCTCCTAATCCCTTGAACAAACAAAAGAGGGTGAGGGTAGAGATTTCTTAACTTGTTAATATCCCCAAACTTTGTATTCACATAAGTATAAGGTCCAGAACGGTAGTAATCACATATAGATATTTCAGATTAAAGTATGTATGGTGCACAATAAGTATGGATTGATTGGGTACACTCACAACAGTGGTAGAAACAAATCTCTGGATTGAGTTCATCCTCACAGATCTCACAAAAGTAATCACTTTTATGAGTTCAATCGGGAGGTAACTCAGGCTCATAGGGTGCTTGTCATACTTATGCCTAATTTCACGAGGCAATAACAAAGCACACTTGACATGTAGACGAGCTTCACAAGTGTGACAAGCGAATGAACATTCGTAAGAATAAATGTTATCTCCACACATAATACATCGTCTTCCGAACTCTGTTTCAAAACCTGAATGAGCCTCGTGTGTGATGTTTAAGGTATGAAACTACAAGTAACATCAATATGATAATCACATTCAACACAACTATAGACAAACCCATTACACTCTAACAGACAAACTTTGCAACGAAACATGGATAAAATTTATTAAGGGCATTTGAATGGAGAATGAGTGTATGTTCGGGGTGACATGGGTATTTTTCTACTTGAGTAGGAAGCTGGGTGCACCACTCATGCAGAACAAAGTTAAAATTTTTATTGACACACTTGTAAAGCTAACATTTATGACTGGTCTAACACATGCACTGCATAATAATTGAACCTTCTTCATTGGGTTATGACAAGATAAAACATTAGTTTTTGAATGGTTGGCGTACTTGTAATATCATTGCATTCTGTACGGGCTAGAATTAGGAGGTGTTGCTGAAAGCTGTGTTTTATGTCCCCCTGATCATCTGCATCAGATGTTCCGTATTCAACTAGTTTAGAAAACATGTGTTTTTGTAAGCTACACCCTTCATCAGCAAATGGAAGATTGAGGAGATCTGGATAATCAAAATCTTCATAATTTTTTATGGCCAATCTCTTTCCAGCACCTAGTAAACAGAAAATGTGATTACAATCATAAATAAAATCTAGTCAATAAGAAAGTATAAACAATCATAAACTATATATGCACATTAAACTGGCTTACCTCTTGATGTTGCACAATGCATAAAAAATTGTTGGACCATAAACAAGTTAAACCCCAATCATAAAAACATATACATGAGTTTACTGGCTCGCCTTATGATGTCGCACAACGAATATGTACATAGTATCTGCATTTCTCACATTTAAAAATCCAGGTGTTTGTACCATACTCAGTACTATTGCATACCGTGCACCTAGGATAATATAAAACCCTCTGATCTTCTAGTGGGAAGGAATATGAAAGGATGAGCTAGCGAGGATGAGAGAAAATATCATCTGTCGCATTTTTTATCATGAACTTTTCTGGTAGGAAAGCACAGTCACTGTAGATGAAGAAGCCAAAACACGTCGTGCATATATAAAAAGTACCTTTATGTTCTTCACCTCAAGCGTTACATTTAGACAAATGTGGTTTGGGGGTAGCCGCTAATGGGTGCCGATGGCTAGGGTGATAAATCAGTCGGTCTTCTATGGAGGCTCTAGCGCAATTGTCATGAATTATAAATGAACATTCGAAAAAGATATAACAAAGCCCGAGAATATCATTTATTCCACATAATATACAAGAAACCGAATGTAGTGTTACATTAAATCGGATTAAAGTAAGAGTATGAGAAGGGTAGGATATGTGTTTTAACGTAATGGGAAGCTCGCCGCAGAATTTATGAAGCGAGTAGTCACATGAATGGGCACACTCATAGTAATACCTGTGAAACCAAGTGATTTATTGGCTACACCGATCACATCGATGACATCAGAAGTTTTGACGTGTAATTAGATTACCACCGTCGTTGTGATCGTCGTCGTCATCATCATCATATACTACTTCGTAATGTGGATAGTTTGGTTGCAAATAAATGAGATGGAGTTGATGCTCGTGTTTAAAGATAACCTCCATTATAATTATATGTTTGTTTATGACTCTTTTAGATGTAATGTTGCATTATATATATGCTACATATAAACAAGGATTATCCGTGTTTTATGAAAAGACCTATAGAGTGTATGTTCTTCTCTCATATGCCAAGTTTTGCATATTTAACTTGCTTGGTGATTTTACATTCTTTAATCTAAAGAAAAAGATAAAGTACATTTAAGGCCCACTTATAACGTTTACCAACAAATTCTTTAACCAAATTAACCAATAATCTCTTTCTTTAATATAAAGAAAAGAAAAAGCACCAAGCAAATTTAATATGCAAAACCTTGCGAATGAGAAAAAAAATATATACTCTTTCAATCTCTACGACTCTACATACAGTAGGTACTTGGGCCAATCCTGTTACCAGCCAATTTATGTATTTTGTATCAATATATAATCAGAATGCATAGCAAACCCAAGGATAAGCCTAAAAAGAGCCATGGAACTTGGATTCGAAGAAATTTCATCCTTTTAGTGATCTTCTCTCATTAAATAGAATAAAATAGGGGATTTAATCAGCATCAAAATCTGAAAATGCTTAGATAAGCTCTGAAGAAGGTTAATTCTTATACCTATAGGTACACCATTTTATAAGATTGTTTTTACATAAGCTTATTCATATGTTACACCAAAATTGAGTTTTAAGTATTAACAACGAAAATGCCATTGGAGTAGTTTGACTAAGATTTTTATGACTCGGGAGACTCGATATGATTGGTTAGTAAATGAATGTTAAGTAGAAGTTAACCAGATAGTCAAATTAATAGTCAAAGTAAGGCCATGTTTCTATTTTCCTTAGTGGAAAGAATTGACCCCACTAAACTATTTAATATTATTTCTTTTTAAAGTGGAGTCCATTTATTCCTTTGTTTCATATGTATTATAAGAGGAAGAAAAATGAGATCCTCCGCATTCAGTGATACTAACACTATATGGGACCCACATGGATCCATTTACCACTTAATCTAGAAAAAAAAGGAAACACACCCTAAGAGCACAAGGTGTGGGCTCGCCGTGCATCTCGCCGATCCTAGCTGGATGGTTCGCCGAGCTCGCCGCCACACCACCTAGCCTCGCCGTTGGCGAGCTCTTCGCCTGCACGACGAAGTTGAAATCTGACAGCTCTCGTCCTTTTTTTCCCCTTTCTTTTGTTGATGTTTTATTTTGTTTGTATATTTGTGTGTTTTGTGTTTTTTGATGTCTTGCGTTTTGCGTGTTTAGTTGCAGCAGCCATGTAGAAGAGAAGGTGAAGATGAAGGTGAGCTGCTGAAAATAAGTGTTTAGGTTTGTATGATTATTAGGTTATCTTTATTTTTATTTTTTTTTTGTAATAACAGGGAGTTCATAATTTAATGTTGGTGATCCTTGTTCCTTTTCCAGACCATATATGATGTGGTAGTACAAGTAAAGAGTGGAAGGTGGGTTTAGTAGGCCTAGTTATTTGGTTTAGATTTGTGTTATATATATATATGTATATATATATATATATATATATATATATATATATATATATATATATATATATATATATATATAACTTTTTTTTAAAAAAAATATTATTTGTATTATTTGAATGTAATGTATTTTTTATAATTAGTGAAATGAATTTAATTTATTTAATGAAATGAATAAAAAAAATAAAGGTGTAAGTGGTGGGGCCCAAATGAAGAAGTTGAGGTTAGTTGTTTAGTGAGGATGGGGTTAGTTGTGAAGAGGTGTTGGGTGATGTGGCACACGTGAGACCCGAATGAAGAGGTAAACCTCTTCAACCACACCTTGTGCTCTAAGTGTAATATGGTTATAGAAAATATCATGTGTCAAAACTATAATAAAAGAAAGTGCAAGGGACTAAGGTTGTCAAGTGTTAAATGTTATAGAAAGTATCATGTGGCTAAATTCAAAGAGATGAGACTTAAGGGACCATAGTTGCCAACTAGGCAAACTTCTAACTAAATTATAGTCAGTCATATCCTGGATAATTCTAAAATCACTATTATGTTGATTTAAAAAGAGAAATAGGAGGGAACCATGACTCTTGGATGATCATTAAGGAGGAATTAAGATACTAATCGAAGAGATAAAGCCCTAGCCATAATACTACATCAAGTAAGTAACTATTCTTGATTAATATAGTTAAGGTTCTTGAGATTCAATTGGATTTTAGGTATTTGATATTCTGGAACCTCTGTTGAGGTGTTTGTGATGATGGGCTAAGATTATTTAATGGTTTAAGAGTTAATTAGTGATTTAAGAAATTAGGGTTCATGAACCCTAATTTGGGAATTTGAGTAAAAGGTGTTTAAAAGCTAATTAAAGATGTTATAGTAATTATGGAATAATTTTTATTAAATTTAAGTTAGTAATTTATAAGTTAATTATCATATGATCATTATATGATTATGTGATGATTAGAGTTTTAAAAAGGTGAGCTATAGTTTCTATTAACCATAGTTATAATAGTTTGATTATGTGTTTATGTTCATATGATTTTGGTATAGATTTTCAAGAGAGGAAAATGATGACAATTGATGATGATGTTTGTATACTGATAACTAGCTTGGATATGAGGTAAGTAACTTGGTTACTATGTGTTTAATATAAAAGTTATGATATGATATGATATGATATGATTATGAATGAAAGTGTTGAGACTGGTTTTAGCTGTTTAGAAGTATGATGAAATAGAGACTTGGTTAGTTGAGAGACTCAGTGTTCGTCCTTGATTCTGGTATGACCAAGGTATGTGTTAATGGTTATGATGTGCTTATGTGTTCATAATACTAATATGATGATTGACGTGTTAATCATGTATTAACCAATTACTTACTTAGCGTTTTCGCTTACTGTTATAGTTGCTAATGTTTTGTAGGTCCTTGACAAAGTTAATGAAATTGGTAAATGATTAGGATGGGAAGCAAGGAATGTAAATGTATTGGTTTGTGCATGAGAGCTTAGTCGTAGATACCGAGCTCAAAATCAAAGTTGTTCCCCGAAAGTCTTAAATGGGTTATATGTTTGTAAATTTCAAGTCCTTGTTATGGTTTAATAGTCAATTTACTGGTTTCAAAGTATGAAGTTTTTGTTAAAGTTAAGTTGAAAACGGGACAAAATGGGTGTTTGGCATAACACCCGTCATTTTTTAAAGTACGTTCGTTGTAACCAAGCTTATACATAATTGATGTTTATGATGTTTTAAAGTATTCTGGAAAGTTTGGTGAGTTATCGAGTCCGAGAGGTTAGTTTTCCTGAAAAGGAAGTTGTGAAAGGTTTTTATGGCTCCCAATGTCCAGAATTTTGAACTAAATGTGTCAAACTTTTTATGGCTCCCAATGTCCAGAATTCTGTACTAAATGTGTTAAAGTTTTGATGACTCCCAATGTCCAGAATTTTATACTGGAAGTGTCAAACTTTCGAGGGCTCCCAAATGGTAGAATTTTGTATTTTTTTTTAAATCGAGTTTGGTTTGGGGCGTCACATCATAACACCTAAAAAGTTGTATAATTTATAGTGAGCATAAAGTATACCTCTAATACAAAAATTGTAACATTTCTGACTTTTAATATGAAAAACACCACCGCAACAAAGTTGGACAAGGTTACACTACTTTTGGGTATATTGTGCATATCCCTATCAATATATATGGTTACTGGTTAGTTTTCATTAATATATATGGTTACTGCTAATATTATTAGTTGTAGCTAGTGACACACTTTTTCACAAACTAAAATATAGCAGAGCCGTAAATGACGGTGTGTGAGGCGTGTAATTGCACAGGGCCTCAAGATTTTAGGGGCCTCAAAATGTAAACCTCCTGGTATATTCGGTGCCTCAAAATTTACTTCAGATAATAAAAAATTATTAATGATATATGATTCTATGTTTTGTATATTTGTCAAAATTGAAGCTATATTGTTAAAATACAACATTTTTTTTTCAATACTTGATATGAGATTTTTGACACTCATATTTAGTTACGGCATAAGTTTTCGCACAGGGCCTCTGAAATCTCAGCTATGGCACTGCCTTTAGTTATACTTATTATGTTTTATGTGTTTATGCAATTCATATGGACACGTGAATATGATAGATGAAAAAAAAAAACTCATAATAATATATGTCAAATAGATTTGGTGCAACTAAATTTTATTACATTGATTGATTCTAGTTTGTGTATTTGTTTATAATGTCATGGATGCACATCAAATTTCAATTAAATAATTAAAATGATTTAAAATATTCATAATAATTACTACTCCATATGATTATCGTAAGAAAGACCAGTGTATTGTTAACTAAATGACAAAAAGAAGTTTAAATTAAGAGAAAATATTTTCTTCATGTTGTGACGTGATTAACACTAAAATTGTACAATACTTTATATCCGAAGCTCAGAGTTAAGGGATGTAATGGGAAGGAGTGGTACCATTTCCATCTAAGCCAGCTAAGAAGACAAAAATATCGTAAGGTAACAATCGCGTAGAATCTATAACACAAGTTCTTTTTTATCATTTGAATTTCTCAAAATATTTTTAGTGAATTGACATGTCTGATACCATTTTAAATTATACCGTCCAATTACTTTTCAGATTGGCGTTACCCGTGGCTAGCAAAATATATGTTATGAGGTAACTTTTAGTTGTTATAATAAAATGTTTGTAGTAAAATGTTGTAAATGTATAAGATAAAAACGAGGGTAAATTTTGATTTATATAAAACTGATTAAAAGTAAAAGGTTTTGGAAGTATAAATTTAAAAGTGAAAAATTTAATATAAATAGAAATGAAATGTATTTGGTTTTGGAAATTTTGATATCAAGCTACTTCCAACCCTCAGACCACTTCACTGTCACTTTAGCATCACATCAGTTTTCTCTCTCCTTCACCACCATCTCACTTTTTACTCAACCATCTCACACTACTCCACCTTTCAAAACATTATTTTTTTAATTTATTAAAACTAAAACTTTTATTTATTAAATTCATAAAAACATACATAAATTAGAAATGTAGACGTACAAAACTAAAATTACAATACGGAAATTAAAAACATGATTTGAGCTTTTAAATTGCTCTATAATTCGCAATGAATTCTTGCTTCTCAGCAATGCTTTGCAACACTTCTTCTCGAGCTTCCCTCAAGTTGTTTATGGTATGTATATCTACTTCATGGGTTATAAGGAGAGTATGAGTGTGTTTCTTTTTTCCTTTAGCTAAGGGATAGGGACCACATGGGTCCACACAAGCATTTAATAATGTTTCTTTTTTATGTGGAGCCCACAAATTTCCGCTAATCCCTCTATATCCACAAACCATAAAATATGTCCATCTCCCCATATTGAGGCATTAACAAACATGGGCCCACATAGGACCTACATGGTCCCTTAGCTAAGGAAAAAAAGAAACACCCCCATATGTAGACCGTAGCTAATAAGAGGCCGGTCCGGTGGAAGGGAATGCACCTTAGGCATTTATATATTACAGCTACACATTTGCTCAAGAATACGACTCAACAAATTATTTGCCAGTGTGACCCCCGCTTCAAGTTCTGTCCTTAGTCGGCTAAGGATTTCTTGTCTCACTTTAGTTGGTTGGGTAGCCATAGTATCCGGTGTGTGAAAACGAATGGTCTTTGAGAGAGTTTGATAAGAACTCGTGTGAGAAATGAATGATGGAAGGGTATTTATAGGGAAAAATAACCGTTGGAGTAATAAGAATTCAAAAAAGAAGTTGTACATAACAAACTAACTAAAAATTGTATTCATATATATATAGGAATAAAAGTTATAATAAATTTAAAAAGCAATACGAAAACTAAAACATAATAGTCCTAATTGTATTTTTCATGTAGCCAAACAAACTTAACATTAATTTGTTCTTGTATTTTCGCCGTCTTTCTGACCAGAGCATTATGCATCTCATAATCTTTTGAAGATTCTTCGTTTAAAAAAGTCTCTATTTGAGCACGGTTTTCTTGCGGAATATCATTGCAGTTCTTGTATGCTTTCCTCAGATCATCTTTAGCTTCGCATGCATTCTCAAATTGCATGGCTAAGTCGATGAACACTTGCTAAAAACAGTATCCTCCTCAATTAGTTTCTCAACACAAGCTATGATTTTATCAATGGCATGTGGAAGCGAACAATTCAAATCAGATCTTTTGTAAGGATTAAGTATGAAATTTTTGAAAGTTTATGTGATATTTATAGGTAAAAAAATTAGGTATTTATAGGTAAATATAGGGTATTTATTGGTAAGAGATAAGGTATTGCTTTTATTTATTTATTTTTTTAGTAAAATATAGCGGTTGTTTTTTATTTAGGCGCACATTGCACGAAACCCGAAAGGTGAAACTTTCACCTTTGGCTACTCCAATTCCACCTTTGCCAACGAGTCACGCCCACATCCCAAGGGCCTTTGCCACGTGAGTGTCCCTTACCGGTGCATCACTTGCATGCTTTAGCCTTAAGGGTAGATATCAATTCCACAATACTATGAGATTTACACTTATAGTGATTTCTTGCAACAACCCAAACAACACCTAATTATTTAACATTGTTACAAATCATTAAAAAATGTTTAGTATTATAATTCTATTTGTCCATATTTGTCTATAACCATATATAATGCATTTAAGATTTACACAAATAAAATTGTTAATCTTTTAAGCTTTGCCTATTTCCTTTTTTATCTGTTTAGAAAAGGTTTCATTTTTGCATAGTGCTAACTGTTTGTAGTTGGTCCTATGTGGAAATTTTGTGTTTCTTTGTCTTTCTTATTCACAAATACTAATCAAATATATTTTAACATTTAATATCTAAAATCAAATGATAACTGGTATACACATTGCATCATCAGTAAACAATTTCTTTTAATAACCATGTTGGATTTGTATTTAAAACACAGATCTGGCCTTGCAAATATTAGAATAAATTAGATTTTTTTTGATGTGGAACACAAAATTCATGAAAAAACCCAAGTGAAGCTACTTATTATTTATACAAATTAAACAACAAAACACATGTTCATATCACATAGAACTGACTTTGTTTTCTTTTGAACAAAAAAAAAAGAAAAAAAAAAACCTTTATTTGGTAACCATCTTATCCATGACTATGATTCCACCATTAAAGAAAGGGAAGTGATTGGCACACTCTCAAAAATTATTGGACTCACAGTACAACCAGTTAAAGCATGTTATATTTACTGTACAACTGTCTAATGCATTCAACAGAGTGTGCCAATAAACTATAAGAATGTGCACATCACTTCCCTTAAAAAAACTTTATTTGGTAATCATCTTATCCATGACTATGATTCCACCATTAAAGAAAGGGAAGTGATTGGCACACTCTCAAAAATTATTGGCACACTCACAGTACAACCAGTTAAAGCATGTTATATTTACTGTACAACTGTCTAATGCATTCAATAGAGTGTGTCAATAAACTATAGGAATTTGCAAATTACTTCCCTTAAAGAAAGTTGAAGGTTTTAGCAAATAACAAAACCCCTTGAGGAAAGTGACATGTGTGTGAAGAAGTGAGCATTGAGGGAAAAAACTAAACTCCGGCTAGAAGGGTAGTTGCGGTGATAGCTCCGGTGGTGATGGACGTCGAGAGGAAGAAACATATTGGTGGTGAGAGAGGATTAAAGGGTGACAGTTGAATCTGGATGATGATGAGAATGGAGGATAAAAAGATGAAGGGATATGTTATGTATCCTAGATAGGAAAGGGGTAGGTTTTTACACCCATTCATATTCAGTAAATTAATTTAGGATAAGCAAAAAAGAAACACAAGTCAATCCTAGATGGGAATGGAAATATTACCAAATGGCCAATTAAGCAAAAAGTAAACGCCCACAAGTCACATTACTATTAGTATTAAAAATTTTAAATGATTAAAAAATATACACTATGACACGTTAAAATTATACATATTATTATTTATCATCGTCTATGACACCGTTTTTGGTGTGGGTTTCCCGCCAATTTTACCGGGCTCCTTGATTCATGTGAAACCAATATATATATTTATAAGTCCAAGGAAATGCTCAACGAATAAGCAAGACCCGGGTCGTGTCCGTGTGAAGGTGAATGGAATCGTGGTTAACGATTCGTGACATCGTGTCGTGAAAAAGTGAAAAAATGATATTTTCGAATTTTAATACTAATTATATGAATATACAACCAAAAACAAGTAATCATGCAAAAGGTACAAGCATATAAAGCACAAATGAAAAACGCGATCTAAAAAAACGTCTACTTAACAAATTAAAATGCGAATTCTAAGCTAGACTAAACCTACGGGCTCAAATGAAATTTTCTAAAGTCCTAAATGATAAAAGAAAATTTTGAGAAAAAGAAAAATATTTTTTTTGACTTTTTATCTATTTTCTATGAATTAAAAACTAATTTTTATTTATTAAAAGTAATTAAAAATAAAAGAAAATGTAAAAATAATTGTGAGAAATACAAAGTAAATTCTGAAAAATCTAAAATAACTAAAAATGATTTTCTAAACTGTTTTTGGAATTTTTTAAAGCTTTTTCTGATTTTTTATTGATTTTTATTTATTTAAAAAGTATTAAAAATGATTTAAAACTAAAATAAAATGAGAAAAATAGCAAAAGAACTCAGAAAAATATGAAATTTTCTGGAAAAATCTAAAATATTATTTGAAATCTGAGAAAAATAAGAAAAGTAAAAAATAAGCTGGAAAAGTGCTTTTTGGCTTAAAAACAGCTTGTTACAAGTGCTTATTGATAAGCACTTGTAACAAAACTATATGAAACTTAAACCACAAGTGTAATATACTCAAATAAGCTCAAATGAACTGAGATCAGATCAAATAATTCACCAGAACAAACAGATAGACCAATAAGCAGTTTGTGATAAGCACTAGAATTAAGCAGATGTAGGACTGAATAAGCTAGAAGCTCAGAAACAATTAAATGTACTCAAACAAGCTTAAAACTACTCAAATATAACAAACAATCTCAGAGAACAAGCTAAGAATGCACAATGCAGTCGTATGGTAAATCCAGCAAACTATTGGTTAAGGTCCTACTTAGAGAAGCAAATAAGCAGTCTTAATAAGCTCCAATATGCAAACTAATGGGGGCGAAAACTTCCTAGTACTACTGAATGACTAAAAACCAGAAGCTTAGAACAGGTCTGTTTTATCACTGGTAAAAAGGATTATGCAGAAAGTTGACTTTTGATATGCACTATAACATTGACTAATCTGAATTTTAATGGCCTAGAACAGTTACTAAGTGTTTATTGATCATGTTTAAGCATTAAAAATCTCGATCACAAACATAAAATGGATCAATTCAACAAACTTAGCCATATCAGATTACAAATATGAAAGCAGATTTGAGATTCAAGCTATTTTTGACTTTTTCTATAATTCCTACCAATATTATGCTATATCTATGTTATTCTATACTAGTGCAGTCTATTCTATCTAATATCTCAGCTAAACAACACCATGAGCATCCATAATCCAACACATCCAAACACTTCTTAATCTACTACTTAACACTAAAGCTACTGATTTGAAGCCTCAAATCACACAAACAGTGATCACATAACATCACAAGTCCATATTAGAACACATATCATCAATGAATAACAACAAATACTATCACAAACTCAGATTCACAAATATCAATTTCTAACAGATGAAAACTAAACTGAGGCAACAGTTTTAAGCTAAATTTTAACTTCCTATGCTCATATTAGAATCAAATTCACTGAAATACTCACAAATCCAGAGGACTTAACAACTATTACCACAGATTCACAAATATGCTAGAACTCACAGTTTATTAATCAAATATGAAACAATATTAAGCAACTAGCTATACTATGACCACAATCAATCACATAAGCATCAAATACTCATCTACCAAACTAATGTAACAGTAACTATCAACTAATAACAGAACTTATACTAGCAAACACAGATATGCAATTTGGAGCTTGAAAATTAAACTAGGAACTTACAAAACCATTCCCCTCAGCTCAAACAGAGGGGATTCACTAAGCTTGCCTATCTTTAGATAGGCTAAACACATCCATTTCTCTGTCTAGACGACCAAATCCACCCAGAATTCATGATCACCATCTTGTCTTTGACTTTTATTGACTGAACATGAGTTTGATCTGATTTTACTATATAATAATGTCACACCTCGCCAAGGCGGAAACGCGAGTGTGTAACTTCATGGATATCATCACAACACATGGTGTCTAAATAGAGAAATACTACATGCACATAAATAGGGCAAGGTACAAACACGAAGTGTTGTAACAATACCCTAAGATAAAATAACCAAACCAAAATCCAAAGGTATCTTCAATAGATATGAAAGTACCAAATGAAAAACATAAACGTATCACAACCAAATTCAATTAAAGTCAAATCCAAACATAAATAAAGTATTTGAATGCAACTAAGTCTCGCCTAATTGCTGCTCTCAACTTTAGCCTTAGAATGCTCACCTGAAAATGATGCTTAAAACGTCAACATAATGTTGGTGAGATTCATAGGTTTAAGACACACATTCACATTCAAGGCAACCGGTTCACTGTGATTATAAAACATAGCTGGACAAATAATATAAGTTATCATACAAGCTACATGCATTCACAACCATTCCGTCACACAACATTTGGGCCAGAACGTGACCCCCGCTCCAAATCATATCATCAATTAGGTCGCATGCGCGAGCAAAAAGATAAGCATCCTCCCAATTGGATCCCATTATAACGACATAACATAGTAGTGAGTAGGAGTATTACTCTCCAATTGGATACTCCCCCCCAATTGGACCACACAACATTATCACACAACATTCATCACATAGCATTCATACGATAACATTATAAGTCCAAGCCTTTTAATTCACACATAATCACAGTAACTCAAACCATTTAAGACAAGCATCATTCCCATCCCAAGTTTAAAACAAAGTAAAAAGTATGGGACTATGAACTCACCTCAACTTTGCAGCTTCCAACAAATACAAATCACACATCTATACAACACAAATAAGTTCACGTTACACATGGTCAAGCTATAAGCTATAACCCATGTAATACTCATATGATGGATGTCTAAGGTTCATATGACCCACCATGGATCTCCTAGACTCCATACTAAACACCACCAATCACTAATGCTCACTAAATCCCTTGCACAAATAATTTCAGAAAACGCAGAATTTTAGGGTACATTCACCCACATAAAATCACGACCAAACAAGCTCCAAAATTCACACCAAAAATTCACCATGGTCTCTCATAAGCATACAAGCTAATCCCAGAAGGCCATGGTCTAATAACACACACAAGTATTTTTACAATATTCAAACTTGAAAACTATCCAGATAAATACTTCTACAACTTTTTATCGCGAATTCTTTTCGTGGGAGTCTAAGATAACTTAAAACTAAACTCTCCCAGAAGGGCTAACCTAGATATCACTTTTTCAACCACAAATCACTATCAAACTTTTACCAAAATTCTGTCCCGGTTTAACAGCTTTAACACCTTATCTTTGAAAAATCAAAAGACCAACTTCCGGACCTCGAAATCAATCGTGGTCGGACTTTTTGGAAAGCTCTTTCACTTAAATACAATTTAGATTCAAAATTCATGATCTAACTCATCCCCATCTATTAAATATCATCGTATCTTTACAGCCCTAATATTCTGTCCAAACCCTAACTTGAAAACTAACACATTTTACGCTTAATTCTCTAAACCAATCATCATAATATCATTAACCATTGATCCTAACATGTTTAACATCATTAATTTACAGAAGTTTACAAACCCTAGATCCATCATAGGTAATATTACATGAATTAGAATAGTAATTAACAATTAAACTCATTATGGGTATTGAAATTATACCTTGTTCTTGACTTTAGCTTCAAAATTATAAACCCTAACTTTTTTTCCTTCTCTCCTTGCCCTTGGATCGACCTTAAGCTCACAAAAAACGTTCTAGGGTTGTTTGGGTTTGTTTATATATTAATTATGGATAATCCTTAGGCCTAAGAATCATATTTTGACTCAAATTGGGTTTCCTTTTTTTTTTGTCTATACATACATATTTAATTTATTTTTTTTATTTAATTTAATTATTACACTCGAAACCTTATACTTTTTATATTTTATGCGCTCCCATAACGAAACCTAATGTCTTACGCGATAAACCTTAGTTTTTACGACGACTCGGAAAATAATCATTTTCAAAATAAAGTTTCCAAAAATAGAATTTCACACACTCTATAAATATATCCCACAAAAACAATCTCCACTATCGTCCAAATACTTGAACGATGACTCGTTACATAAAAACACAAAACATCAAAATCTCACAAGTCATTTCTACACCACAAAGGCGATCAAAATGAACTTTCCCAAACTCAACACTCCTCAAATCATAACAACAACCTTACACGCAAAGGGATTTAGTGCCACATTCATACTTATCATAGCTATATCATACATATCTCACACATATACCACATAAAAACACTTAATTCACACCAAACAAAGTTAAATAACTAGAGACTATTAGTCAAACTAATCTTTTAAAATCACGGTTGTCACATCATCCCCCACGTAGGGAAATCGCGTCCCGAGATTTAACAGTTCGTCTCATCAACCTCCTCAGCAAACAACTTTGGATACTTAGATCTCATCTGATCCTCACGTTCCCAAGTAAACTTAGGACCACGCTTCGAATCCCACCGCACTTTTACTAACGCTATCTTACCACACTTCCACTCTTAACATCTCAATCCATAATCTCTACAGGTTCCTCGACAAAACGAAGGGTCCTGTTAACCTTAATCTCATCTAATGGCACATACAAACTAGCATCCGCCATACACTTCTTCAGATTAGATACGTGAAACGTATCATGCACACTACTTAACTCCTTAGACAATTTCAACCGATATGCCACAAGTCCAATCCTTTCCGTAATCTCAAACGGTCCTACATATCTCAGTGCTAACTTGCCCTTCTTACCGAAACGCACAACACCTTTCCAAGGAGACACTTTCAACATCACAAAATCCCCAACGTTAAACTCCAACGGTTTACGGCGATCATCCGCATAACTCTTTTGACGATCTCTCGCTGCCTTAAGTCTTTCTTTAATCTGCAAACCTTATCCGTAGCCTCTCGTTCCAGTTCAGGACCAATTAGTTGGCTTGTTCCAACCTTTACCCACAGAACAGGTGATCTACACTTCCTTCCATACAATATTTCAAACAGCACATTCTTAATATCAGAATGATAATTATTGTTATATGAGAACTCAGCTAAGGGTAAATGCATACCCCAGCTTTCTCCAAAATCAAACACACCCACGCTTTCAGCATACTATCCAACGCCTGGTTGTACGCTCACTTAGTCCATTCATTTAAGAATGATAAGTCGTACTCATCTTCATACGCTATCTCAAAGCTCTATAAAACATTTACCACAATCGCGAANATATTTCAAACGGCACATTCTTAATATCAGAATGATAATTATTGTTATATGAGAACTCAGCTAAGGGTAAATGCATACCCCAGCTTTCTCCAAAATCAAACACACCCACGCTTTCAGCATACTATCCAACGCCTGGTTGTACGCTCACTTAGTCCATTCATTTAAGAATGATAAGTCGTACTCATCTTCATACGCTATCTCAAAGCTCTATAAAACATTTACCACAATCGCGAAGTAAGTATTTCATCTTGATATAAGCTGATTGGCGCGACACTCCACGTCTCTCTACCAACCCATCAAATGTAACGTCTCGTTAACTTTTCTACATCCAAAATCTCCAGATATTTCTGGCTGTTGCATCATCCTATTAGTTGTTGATATCAACCTTCACCTTCAATCTTACCAAATACTTGCTATGGTATTTGTATTCCTCCTCATACTTGCTCCTCAATACATTTCTTGCTAAGGTAATAATACGTCTTATCCATTCTAGGATGTATCAAATACCTTGCATGATTGATGTTCTTATGCCTCCTTCCAATGGAACCAATAACTGGTCCGCCAAGTACAATCCTCCATATTCATTCCTTTCCATTAGCTGGTCTAAACCACGTAATCATTCTTCTTACATGTTTTACTAGTGGAACCCATATTCGATCTAGGAAATATAGTCCACCATCCTCCTTTCTCTCCATTTGTTGATCTAACCCACGCAGCATCTCAGCCATAGCGTTCTCATCCTTGAGAGCTTCCTCTTGCTCTGCCAATATCTTACTCTTAATTCCTAACTGCAACATCATGCTCATAGCTCACACACGTTTAAGCTTAGTCCTCTCATTGCTACTCAACGCATCAGCCACCACGTTCGCTTTTCCAAGATGATAGCGAATTTCGCAATCCTAATCACTAAACAGTTCAATCCATCTTCTTTGGCGCACATTCAGCTCCTTTTGAGTAAAAATATGCTGAAGACTCTTATGATCAGTGTAAACAATACTCTTCGTGCCACACAAATAATGCCTCTAATTCTTGAGAGCGAATACTACCGCACCAAGCTCTAGATCATGAGTGGTATAATTCTTTTCATGGATCTTGAGTTTTCAGGAAGCATAAGCTATCACTTTACCTCTCTGCACTAGTACACACCTAAAACCTTGACTCGACGCATCACAATACACAACAAAATCGTCCGGTCCATCAGGTAACGCTAGAATAGGTGCATTACACAAACTATCCTTTAATGACTAAAAAGGCATCTCTTGTTCTTCTCCCCAGTCATACTTCTTATTCTTCTGAATCAAGAAAGTGAGGGGTTTAGCAATCTTCGAAAAGTTCGCTATAAATCTCCTGTAGTACCCAACCAATCCTAAGAATGAGCGTATCTCAGACGGCGTCGTAGGAGCCTTCCAATTCTTGACCGCTTCAATCTTACTAGGATCCACATGTATACCTTCACTATTCACCACATGTCCAAGAAAATGTACCTCCTGTAACCAAAACTCACATTTCGAGAACTTGGCATACAACTTCTCATTCTCCAGCAAACCAAGTATCAACTTCAGATGTTCTCCATGCTCTTCCTTCGTCTTAGAATAGATTAAGATATCGTCAATGAACACAATCACGAACTTATCCAAATAGGGCGTACACACGCGATTTATCAAATCCATTGTGACATTTTGTAAAAATTTCATGTCACCAATTTTAATATTTAATTATCTAACTATTCTATTTTTAAATAATTAACTTTGTCGGAAGTTATCCGTGTACATTCAATTCATTCAACCGCGACTAGACTATGTTCAGTCTATATTTTTTATGTATTTTCGGTTCCTTACAATCCTTTTTTAAAAGTCACTTTTCACTTTTTCCATTTTTACGTTAACCTTGCACCTTTTACGTTTTACGCGATTTAAATTTACGTTTTACGGTATTAACAACGTGAATCAACCCTAAACTATGAAAATTTTACATGTTTTATGCATTTTAACCTATTCTCATATTTACAAGTGATTTTTATACTTGTTGTTTCATTTTTATAGTTTACGTCACTTTTATCGAGAACCGGTGTCACCAAACGCATTTTCAACTCACGGTTTCAGCTTTAACGATGTTTAAATCTCCGATGACCTCCATCATCTTTTGATGCTATATAAGACTCGCATACAATAACAGCATGAGCACAATAAGTTCAAATTCTTCGATAACCATTATAAAGTTATCGCTCAATCAATCATCATTTTATTAAGTTGCATCGATTCATATACCCTTAACTCAGAGTTTTATCGTTCACTTTACTCAAGTCAAGTTCTAAAAAATCTATACTGCTATTGCCTTTATGTAGAAGAGAGGGATCCAGATACTCCCCCCGCACGCATAATCGTATTAGACAACTTTATTTATATAAGAAGGGTGATACTGAAAACTCACCTTAGCCACAGCGAACCATACAACACACACGATCATCCCCCACACGACCCACGCTGTTGGCCGATCATTGAGAGAGCGTTAATGCGGCATCACCAAACAGGGTCCACCTAGAATATAGTAAGAACTGTGGCACACGCACCAAGTATTTACATACAACTTAGATAAGTACTACACTACCTAATTACTAATCGTGACTAATACTCAAGTCCCAAAATGTCACAGTTCACTTATTTTGTTCTTACAATAATTAAAGTCTATATAAGGACGATGTGTCATAGTTTCACTGCAGTGCAATAACATTCTCAAATGCTTTCCACGTGATACTTAACTTTCATAAAAGCTTCTTATCAATGTGCTCTCGTAAAGAAAGAGAGTTTCTGACTGTTTTCGTTTCTTCTTGGTGGTGTCAAGGATGGGACTTCTCAAAAGAACCATACGATTGTACAACTATTCTCTCTGCCATATTAGCGGATAATATCCTCGATATTAGCAAAATTCTTGTCCAAAATGAAAAATGACAGGCCCTTTTGGTTTGACTAGCAACTCCCAGCAATATAGATATCAGGAAATGTTATTATTGTTTTCTCAGACCTTCTATGTTTCTCAAGACTCTTTGATGAATATTACCATAAGAGTAGATACTAAAACTCCATGCCATAAATGGCATGATCGACCTCTTTTCAATGACTACTACGAATTAGTCATATTATTGAGGAATCCGTACGTTATGCACTCAAATAGAGATTACAAATGCATATTATATGATAGTGCTGATCTGATACGCACTCTCATTCGTTTACTATTTTCATATTAAGATATGATCAAATCGATAATGAGTTTCATCTCTGTTATTTCATACTTTTATCCTATATAATGGAGCTCTCCACCTTACCTTTTTCATATTAGTTATTTATATATAGTTTTCATATTCCCTTCTGTAATTTATCACATTCGAATTAACACATGATCTAAATTGAATACTCGTATAATATTGAGAAAGGGTTTAAGAATTAAATAAACATACTTATTCATTTTATAATTCTAAGTTATGTTATTCTGTGTGCGTGTGGTTTTATGAGAAAATAAGTCTATAAGAGACTAATTAAACTTATATAAGTAGATTACAAGTTATTATAGAAAGACTCAATCATTCTAAAACTGTGATCTTGTGTCCACGGGCAGTGTACGACAACGTTCAATTATTGCACTTTCTCATATAAACAAATCATTCCTGCCGGCGTCATAAAGACTCTATTGAATAAACATCAAAAATCCCATATAGTAAGCTTATTATCTGGCCCTAGGACTAAATTGTCTATGTTTAATCCCGGAGTCGGTGCATAATCCACGGTGATCGACTATTAAGACCGTACTCCGATGCTTAAAACTCTTGAAATCTTCGTTCGGCTGAAAACAATGCCAGGATTCTGAAGTTATGCATAATTTATAAATATTTGAGTTATAGTCAAAGCTCAGTAGAATATATATTTATTATTTTCATATCTATTCGTTCTAGGTCCAATAGGGGTTGTTTAGATAAATAATATACATGTGGCATAACAACGATATCAAACTATCAACAGTTCTAGAAACTCATGCTGCAAAGGAGTGATGTATTTCAATTTGTAACTGATAGTATCCAACTATATGTGCTATCGCAACTTTTGCCGATATCAATACCAAGTCACCGAATTACAAATCGTTTCAGGTGTTCAACTAGTTGTATAAATTTAGAAACGCTGATAGATAGAAATCTGGATAGGATGCAAACCAGAACATCAATAACCATTTGTCAATATTTGGTAGAAATTTGATAGTTTTATACCTGTATATGTAGATGCTTTACTTTATTTTGCACTTACCCAGATCGGCATCGTAACCAAACATGACCAAAATTTCTGTCAAGACTTAAATAAATTTCTCTTAGCAATATGTCTTGCTGGACCGATAAATACAAACTTGATTTTTCTCTTACAAGTCAAGAGGTTTACCAGATAGATACAATCTTATACCATTGATCTACCCAGTTACTAAAAATTTTATTCATCCGCTTTTATAAAATTTAAAGCATGTAAAGTAATACCAGATCACTAACTTACCTATATAATTGATCCCCTTTTCTCAAGTTAATAATTGTTTGTATAAACACTCAAATTATACAAAACATTACACACAGAACACTATTTGTTAAAAATTTAGAGTTCAACATATATATTGATCCTTGGATATCTCCACTCAACTCAGTTTTATATTTCGACGTTATTATTCCACCTATGAAATTTCGTGGATAACATATCATTTTAGTTGCTTTAATTGAACTATAAAAGATTAATATATTTGAATTTTGTTAAATGAGTATCAATATCTTTCCACACTGTTAGTTCACTCGATATATGTCAATTTAAATTCTTGGTTAATGTATAATATTATCTCTGGTAAATACCTTAATTGTCAAGCTAACTGAAATTGAGATTGATAACGATAACGGTATAGGTTTGTAATTTACCACATTACCACTCATGGAATTATTATTACCCACGATGAGAAATATAATTTTTAAGGAATAAGACACTCGGAGAAGACAAGGCGAAGATAGATGGGTTACTATATACCGACTAGGCCTTGTGGCTACGACTAATGAATCAATAGCCCTAGTCGGTGACTCTTCTATTACCTATCAGATACCTCTTTTCTTTATCGTTCACTCTACTCTCGGTGAGAGTTCAGTAATCTATCCTGTCGATTCTTAATTCTTGTCCTCATCGATGTCTACGGATCATTTCAAATACCTATCTGTGGGTTGGAGCCGGGAGCCGATATGCAATGCTAGATTTGACTACCCAACACGAACGATATCATACGTCTCACGTTATTTCGATTGGTACTCAAGAACACGAAAGAGATGAATGGGGGTGGTGAATTCGAGGCTGAGTAATGCATTGCGAAACATGCCGATTGATAAGGTGTGGTGGTTGCCAATTTTGTACCCATCATGAGGTGTGGTGTTATTTATGTGCGAGGACAAGCTAGGTCTGGTTAACATATATTATGATATGTCAATACTTTGGCAATGATGACGAGGACCTGGAGAAGGCATTGGTACGCCCATCTCTCTCAACGGTCACATAATTATTGAGATATGAAGTTAAATGGCAAATGGCTAGTGTTACCCTTCACGAGGCAAATATAATAACTTGGTTAAGGTGGTCGGATTTACGCATGGCTCGCGTGACTATGTTATGAATGGTGCGGAAAAATGGCCCGGGAGTGGTGAACCCGACAACGGATAATGGCGAATTGGAGAGGTGGTGCTGTAAAAACTTGGGAGGAGGGGATGAAAACCCTAAATTAAATCACGCGAGAAATATATTAAAAAGTAGTTGGGGGCTGATTCCAATTTATTATATAAGGGCTGTGTATATAGATCTTTTAATGACATAGTCACTACGAACACTTTTATGTCATTTTGATTTATTATAGTTTTATATAATTAAAGGGGTGTGTGTGGAGTAACCTCAGCTTGATGGATGGGCGGCGCAAAGAAATGGATATCTACTTGATGGCTCATGTTTAATAAAATTTTCATTCGATAATGTCTTAAACTTTTAAATTTATGTATTTCTAAACTTATGTTAAACTTTTGGGACCTCAACTTTGATAAATTATCGAATGTGAATTGTTAAAAATGACTTTGTTTTAAAGTTGTTTACTATACTTGTACTATGTGACTAATAAATAACACCCCATGTTGTATTCCGCTGCGTTCTGAAAATGGGGGTGTTATATCCATGAATACCGCGGGTGCATTTGTCAACCCAATTCGCATAACCGTGAACGCAAAGTGTCCATAACGAGTCCTAAAAGCTGTCTTCGGAATATCCTCTCTATATACTCTTAACTGCTGATAACCAAAACGCAGATCTATCTTCGAGAAAAATGAGAACCTTGCAACTGGTCAAAGAGATCATCAATTCTAGGAAGAGGATACCGATTCTTAACCGTTAACTTGTCCAACTCTCGATAGTCATTACACATCTTGAACAACCATCCTTCTCCTTAACGAACAACACAGGTGCTCCCCACGGGGAATGACTAGGTAGAATAAACCCCTTGTACTCGTAGTACATCGCCATTCTCTAAAGGGATACGAACCACCTTTTCATGGCATATCACTTCAGCCTTATGCCTAACCAACCAATTTATCCCTATCACCACATCAAAACTTCCATGTCCAAAAAGGTATCAAATCAACCATAAAAGAAATACCCTCTAACACTATATTACACCCATGAATAACTTTATCAACCTCTACTCCTCTACCGCAAGCTATTTCAATCACAATAGTCATCAAGCGAACTCATACCAATGAACACTTACGCAAATACATTGTAAACCAAGCGAAGAATGTATAGACTCATTCGTACAACGGTCAATTTAAGATCATAGAAAAACATTGATACCATCAGATAGCAAAACATTCCACGAAAACCAATTGGTGTGTAGTTGAGGGATTAAATATCCGCACCAACTTATCACGAACCAACAGTACTCGAAGAATAGTATAACATTCATTCGAGGAATGAATGCATGGAATAACCAAATAAACGTACCAATTCCCCATGAAAAGAAATCCGAATTACTAATATCAATCACGACACCGAATAGGAAGAATATGGCATCTGTACCATCATGGTACGAATAGGGATGCCATCCAAAGAATTAGGTATACAAACGGAGAGTCTAGCAAACGAATCAACTTAATGTCACCACATTAGTACCAACCGATAATTGATGTATCAGCATATGATAGGTAGGATGAAATCTTACCACCTACACCTCAACATATAACGGTTGCCCAAAAGGTTAAGAGAATACTTCTCTAACCATACAACCACCATCAACATGATATCACGTAACATCTACCACAACATATAACAACAAACATCAATCAATGTAATCATGGTCACAAGTCCACGTGTGTGATACCCATATAATTATGTTCGCGACCATAGTTATAAGGCCCATTCCACACGCCTACTTACATCCAAAACCACGCATCTTAATGATAACGCACATATACCACATGACACCTAATAAACATCACAATCCATGCTATCATACTTGCAAGTCTACTTGTGTTGTGAAGCATGTATAATTATGTTGGCCACCATAATTATCTATGCCCCCTTTCACAAGTGTACTTCCTCCTATGACCACACTTCATGCAAACAATCATCTCACATGGAACAATTCCAACGATCACTTAAACCCTATAATCAAAATAACTCGTGTGGAAAACTAGAAGGGGGGTTGAATAGTTTACCCGTTTTTAGTTTAATTATCTTTTGAAACTTTCTGTTAAATCAAAGATATGAACACAAAGACAATACACAATATGCAAGTATAAGGAAAGAAACGATCAAACCATAACACGATTGTTTATCTGGTTCGGCTACAAGGAACTCTATTTTCCTTGCCCTATGTCCACGCCCCGAGTATCCAACTTGAGAGTTTCTTTCACTAGTCAACAAGCTCCTTTATCCGGCGGAGAAAACCTTACACGTCGCTTACAAGTTTACCGACACTAAGCTAGATGTCGAGTTCCTTACCAAGGGTACAACCACTCCCGGTTGGTTCTTTTACAAGGGTACAACCACTCCCGTCACACTATGTATTTTAAGGCCTAAAATACTAACCGATCACAACTTATAACACACAATCAAATGAAGTGTAAACTACACAAAGTCTACACGATGCTAAGCTAACAAGTCTTGCAACGTTGAGTTGAATACTTGTAACTTTATATGTACTTGTGAACTTCTTTGCTATAAAAGAATCTTCACAACAATGAGATGTTAAAGGGTTAGATGAAAGGTATGAATGTATGTGCAAAATATGATGAGAAGTGATAAAAGAAAAATGCTAGCAAATGGTTTGGTATTTATAGCAAAGCAACCATCAAGCCTGGCGGATATGGCGGAACCCTCAGAAGGGTTTCGCCCGTGTACCACGAGGGTTCCGCCAGGTCTGACAGTATGTTTTGCCATAACTTGCCAAACCATCCAAAGTCACATCACATAAATACTTGGTCAAACACAAAACTTGTGTAAGAAACCTATGAAGAGTCAAACACACAAACCTTGTGTAAGAGATCTATGTTTAGTCAACCACACAATCTTTCCATAAATATATGATGACAAAACTTACGATAAATGGGATGTGACATTTCTATTTTAAGAAATATGAAAAATGTTGTGTATTATATGAAATGTAAATGTAGCAAAAATCTAGTTATGCAAGACTTTAAAACTAAAATCATGTTCTACTAAAAACAAAAGTTTACACTTTTTCATTAACAAAACTTAGCAAAGATCGTAAAATATAAATAACGTTTTTAGGCGATATTTGTATTAACAATCTCCCCCTTTTTATTGATGACAAAACATAAACTTTGTTTTTAAGTAACTCACAAATTTTAGTGTTAAAGCTTAAAAAAATTGTTATATCAAACTTGATTTACTTAATTGATGAAAATCATTTTAAGTTACTAAGTTTAGATATGTTTCTCCCTCTTTTTGTGGAGGTGGTTTTCAACCATTCTTTGAATTTCGTCATAAGAAGGAAGAAAAGACTCAAAGAGTTGGGGTTGTGAATGTGGTAGACTTGGGTGATCAAGATTTTCAAAGTTGGGTTCTCCATATAGAGGACCATGAATATCCTTGAAAATAGGGTGAAATAACAATGGTTTAGGTTGGTTGAAGGCTTGTTGTGGTGGTGGATTTTGATCAAAAGGCTGATTGTGGTCAAACAATGGGCTTGGTTTTTCATTTTTCAAAGGTGGTGGATTTGTTGATCTAGGTGGAAGATCATTGAGATCTTGGACAAATGGATGTGGTGATGTTGAAGGAGACCCAAATAACTCCATTGGTTCAAGTTGAGGTAGTGTTGATGGTGATGGGGTTTTGGATGTTTGGATTGGTGCACTTGGTGGAGTTGGGTCTATGGGTGATTTTGTTGGTGGTGGAGTTGTGAGTTCGTTTGCTCCCTTGGGTGATGGAGAGAGAGGATAAAACCGCCCCGAATTAGTCGCTCAAACTAACTGGTCAACAAACCATCAACCTAGGAGCTCCCATGCTTCGATGAATTCGCAGTCTTCACCCATACAAAGGTGAACAATTTTAATTGCATGTCACACCCTGAAGTTTACTTTAGAATGGCACGCGGATTGAATTCCCCGAGTATCAACGATCATGGCCCGATGCTCATACAAGGTTACATTGACACGACCGTACAAGTGTCCCGTTTTTGTAAATACCGCGAACGCCGTTTGATCATTCTTATTAAACGAACCCATCCCGCCCAAAGAGCGCTTTACAACGATGCCGCCCCCAAGTGGTTTTGACGCACATTAGGAAAATAAAAAACCGACAAGGATCTAAACGGATTCAAAAGTGGCATTGAAGTAAATAACCGTGAGACGGCGTCGACTCGGTCGACTGCCAATGGAATGGTCCATGAATGCAAGTCAGCATGTGTTTACTTAGTACCTGAAAATACATTGCTAAAACCGGGTCAACATAGATTTGGTGACGAGAACATAGGTTTATGAAAATGAATGTTGACGATAAGCCATCAAATATAAAGGGAAGAAACGAGACTGTCACAAAATGGAATGACGAACTGTCACATAATGGAATGACGAACTGTCACATAATTGATCAAAATGTGTACATGTATCTCGTCTAAAGCTCATGACCCCCGAAGCTAGACCTGTACGTAATGCCCTCCCAAGAGCTGTTTTGCCAGACACTCCTAAATAATGAGCAAAATGAAATGGCAATCCCGTTTGACTGTTGGTAACCCCAAACCACGGATGGAGGCTCACCCTCAATAGGATCTATCCACTCACTCCCTCGCTTAAATACAATTAACGGTTTCATGATAATAGGGACTTCAAAAGCATGGCAATGTGGTACTTAAGTATGTACTATGGATTGATACTTAGGCTCGTATGAAAAATGGTGCAATGTATTGCTCCCCGCCGTGGGGCATTTGAAAACAATAAAACATGTAACACGGGGCCCATGAAAACTCACCTCAAGTTATTGGTAGCAAATCGGCCAATGTATGGAATGAATGATGAGGTGCAACTTCTAGCCGCAACCCTAAATGAAGTGCATGTAATCTAATTTAGATTAATGAAATCGGTTCATGTATGCACTTGCACCTTATAATATATACCACTCGTTTTGTATTCAAATATGTATGTTGCCGAAAATATAATTTACATCTTCCGTATAAGGTCATAATGTATATTACAATGTTCATATAGTCACATAATGTTAGTACAACTAGTTAGGTATAAGTGAATCAACTAAGTGAAATATAGGTTTTTAAGACGTAAAGTATACAACACTTGTAATTTTTGAAATACGGTAAAAATGGCTTCGGAAAAAAAGTCAGTGTTGTAAATCCAGTGAATATTGAGAGTTAGGAAATACGAAATTAAGTATTTTTGAGAAAGCTTAGCACAAAAGCCTCAAAATGTTCCAGCGAGTGAAGTTTTGGCTTCAAAAAGCGTCCATAGATTTTATGCTAAATGGTCGAGAAGTATGGTGTTTTTAGGCTTAAAGGCTTGCCATCTTCTGGCAAATTTTTTTTATGAATGTTTGGATAGCTGGTAGATTACTCAATGTTTAAGTCCAAACTGACAAACCGGCTTTCTGTGATTTGAAAAAGCTAGGCCCAGCGTGCCTAACTTTTTGTCCTTGAGGTCCCAAAACTCCAAACTGAGTCAATTGACCGGAACATAGGTCTCAAACATAGGTGTTTATAGGTATACTTAGAAAAAATTCTGAGTAAAGTGCCGCTTGGGGTTTATTAGCTGAAAATAATACCACTTTCGAAAAATCGATCATCACAAATTCGTTAATAGGAGGCCCGATTTTCAAGTTCCTTTATAGTCCCCGGAAAGGTTAACAAAGGTATACTGAACATATTTCAAGTAGTTTGGCACAGTTTTGAAAAAAGTTCTAAGGCTCCCGTTTTTGGGCCAAGTAAAGCATTCGTACATCAGGAAGCAAATTTTTCGGAAAATGTATAAGTCTAGTAGGCATTTTGTTTTTTTGGGCATAATTTCTGTCGTTATAAGCGCGTTTTTTAGTGGTTCAAGAAGGCATAAGTTTCGTCTAAGAACTATATTTTCTAGTTCTTGGGTCAAAAATTAACCAAACTCACTGAGTTTTACCCAAATTTTGAAATTAAGGACAGAGAGCTTTAATACTTAGTCTGCAAAAATAGTTTTTGCCCTAAGTTTTTTACGTTGTCCAAATCCACCTACTAACAACATCAACACCACTCCCTTTCTACACATACACTTCTAGGCGTGTCATTGGTTTCCCTAAGCATCACATTTCAATCATGTTCACAACAGTTTCTAAGGAATTCATTTTACCAGCATAAAATGATAGAAACTTCTAGTTTGTTGTAAGTATAGACTTCAACATGCAAGTTCAAAAATAATAATTCGTAGCATAAACGCTAGCAAAGGAAATTGTGGTAGCACGTTGTCAAAATTGGTGATCGAACTTTACTTGAAAACTATAACTTTCTTATGAAGAAAAGCCTAACAACTCCATAGGTTTGATATTCGCAAAAACCCTTGGTAATAGGAGTGATTACTCTAGCTCTTGTAAAATATTGGTTGCCTTGAAAAGTGTTTGGTCTTTCCTTTGGTCTCCTTGATCATTGAACGGAGCAGGGAAGGACACAGGAGAGGAGATTGTTGTTTCTTTGATCAATTTAACAGCCATGCGAACTCATGTGTATCGTATTTGGTGGCTGGTTTATATAAGTGTGATGAGAGGCATCCATGGTGTCCCTTGGACTCTAGGGCCGGCCACTGCATTGAGGTGGTGTCTGGTCCACGTTTCTTTACACTAAAATTTTACGGGGCTACGCGTTTTAGTGCATCAGTTTTGATATTTTAGCGGTTTCGGGTCACCCCCTCCGAGGCCGACCCGCCCGGGGTTAATAAAAGACAAAATATACCACGGGAAACAATACGGGATATAATAGAAGTTGGTACAAATTCTAAAATATAATTTCAATAACATTGGGCTTATTTTGATAGGCTATCCCACCTTGTTGTTAATAACAATTTATCTGTGTAATATAAGTTCAAGTAAAGGTTTACTTATTTGGTTATCCAGCCAAAAAAATAACATATATATATAGTTTTTATAACCTTAGTGGAAAATAACTAATATAAAAATAGTATTAGCTGCCCTAGTGGCAATTTGTTTGGTAACATTAGGGTTAGAAAAACTAATAACTTGGTCTTATTATTTATATAAGGCCAAACTAAATCAGAATACTGTAAGCTTGAAAATAATATAATCCTAACGACTGGAATAGAATGCAGAAAATGATGTCGTGATGAACCTGGCTAGAAACTAACACCCCCCTAGTCATATGAACTGTACGATGAAATGATAGATGTGACTTAACCTAGCCGGTTTCGTCAAATGAGATACCCGTAAACCCTGTTTATCGTGGAAATGCTGAACATTTAAAACTTCAAGTGAAATAGAGGAAATGTCGGGACTAAGGAATTGACCCTTGGAAATTGCGAATTGTGACGCATTGCATCCCCAACTGCCATCAGCGCCA
>LBNU01019604.1:0-12789 GCA_014162995.1 Artemisia annua
AGCCTTTGTGTGTACGGTCTACTAGATAGCACCCTATCGAAGCAAAGAGAAGCTCAAATCACACAACCTTCATGTAACCGCAGCTCCTATGTTAGTCAATCCACACAATCTTCCCTATAAATGATCCGATACAAAACTTAACCATAAATGGGATGGACATTTCTACTTCTGCCTCAATGCCTGCTTCTCTCTATGAACTCGCTCACCGCTCGCCAATCTACGTTATACAATAAAAAAAAATTCATGTTTACTAAAACAAAATTACACTTTGTCATTAACAAAACTTACAAAGACGATTTAAACAATAACGTTAATTAAGAATAATATAAACACGAATTATTAACAGATTTTTTTAAAAAAAAACACGATCGGTTTGACCAAATTACCCCTAAATTTACACACAAATTAGTGAAATGTGAGCTTGCAAGATGTTTTTCTAAACACAAAAGAGTTGATGGAATAAAACTCAATTCTAATACTTTGATCCCATCACACAAATAATTCAAATTAACCAATGTTCAAATGTCTAGTTTGAAAAGTCACAGGAGCCACCGTTTCAAGACATATTGAGAAGCAACTCAGCAAGTGTGCAAACATTGCAAGGTCATGGCCATCATAGTATATTAAACTTTTTATTTATTTATTTTAATTTCATGTTGTTCTAAGAAATAATATATCTTTATCTTATAAAAATATCTTAATCAAAGTTTTTCATAGGTTGAGTTTCCACAATAAACTAGCAATCCTATAAATTTATAAAAATCAAATTTGTGGTCTTTTCAAATAAATCAAATAATATTTTTATGCTATGGAGTATTACTTAGGGAGGAATAAAATCTTTTGCTAAATACTTCATTCAAGTTAGACTCGCAGCCTCAAAAATCCAAGATTCATGAACTATTGATTTTCTTACTTCCTACTTTCCTAGTCAACAAAATGTGTTCAAATTCTTCATAATTTGATCTATAAATATCACCCAAAAACGTTTTAGTTATGCAAATAAACTACAACCAAACATTCATCACTCCTCTCACATCATACAAAGATTCTACGCAATGGTTCAAGTTGTTGCATACCAAAATCTCATAACTCTTTTCGTGTTACTCAACTTGCTCTTCTTAGCGAGTACCCGCCCGTTAAATGTACTTGATAGAATTAGTTGTCCTGATGAGAACAATGATTTTTTTGAACGATTTTCTCTAGGTTCTGTTAAAGATGGGCCAAGTCCGGGCATAGGTCATGGTGTTGAAGACAACGCTACTCTTGGAGGAATCAAGGTTGGATCTAGTCATGGAGTAGAACATCGGTATGCATTGGGAGGAATCAAAGAGGGACCAAGTCCTGGAGTCGGTCACCAGTTTGTAGATGTTGAGCCACTTGGAGGACTTAAGGACTTTGTCCTAAGCCCTGGTGTTGGTCATTAATGCACCAGAGCATGCAAAAGCAATGTCTATGATCAAACAACGATCATGGTTAAATCAATGAGAATCTATTTGTTTCATTTTTGTATCCTTAATTCATGGTGTAATGATCCCTAACATTATACATCAGTTTCCCATTATTTATTTGCAAAGTAAAACTGAAGTGCAAAACTTTGCTAGAAAATTATGACCAATAGATACATAAACTTAATATCCGAGCAACAATAAGAATTGCTACCATTAACAAAACCCCATTTCCAGAAAAGTTGAAGATACAAAACAATACTAGAGTCCTAAATTTTGTACTAGACTCTAGTGCACAAGGTCTCCGAGCTTTGCAAGTCTAAAAACGGTTTAGGGGCTCTAAAAAAGGAAAAACCGACTGAACCAAACGTAAGGTTGCAGGATACATTGATATAATTTCATAAAAAGAATGTGAACCTGTAAAATGGGAAAATTTGTGTCAACAATTGCATATTAGCTTTTCTGATCTCGCGATACAGTTTGTTTGTTGTATTCATTCTCATCTTCTTAAGAATCCCATTGCCTGGTATACGTTACTAACAGTCTTATCAGCTATATCTGAAGCTTTGCTCGCACCTTCCGCTAACACTTGGTCCAAATAACCTGTATCAGATATGATTTCCTCATATCGAGTCTGCAAAAATGTAAATAACTCTGTGAATTTGCACAGAAACTTATATTCCGTAGTATTTAAAGTTTAAATCTTTGAAGCATATAGTGCAGAAACCTGGATTGGTTGAAGATGATCAATTAAAGCATCAGTAAGAACAGGTTTAAAAGTGCCCTAGCTCATATCTTGGACTTCTTGTGCAACTTCCTGCAATAACATATCTCGAGAACATGAATTATAACACAAACAGATGAAAAGATCATCTTTATGCACCTCAAGAGTATAAATATATTTTTAATTTATAAGATTTAATTGTCAAATGCTGCTTCTGCCGTTTTACCTCCTTTGTTTTGTTTGTGATGATTTGATAAATGGAAAGAAGATTATTGCATTCAGGCCTATCAGCATTGTCAAACTCCAACCTACATTACAAAGGAAGATAAATGAGAAGATTTTATTGATTCCGACAAATTAATCTTGGTGCCACAAACATAAAAATGATAACGGTAACTGATACACTTCATGTCTTGAAAGTCAATATGCAGACACAAGAAAAAGATTAGAATGATAAATGACGTATAATGAGATATCGGCAACTTACCCAGGAAAAGAATCCGTCTTGCAGCGCTTAATCTTGTTAGCAATTGCCTAGAACAAAGGAACCAAACTCAGAACAGAACCAAAACTTTTTGACATATAAGATTCCGACCTATACTACGTCCCATTTCAACCCTTACCCATTTTGACCCGTACCACTAATTTTGATCATCATAGTTCCACCTAAAAGATTAGCTATCGAATGAATTTACCACCAGATTATTTTGGTATAATACAATTATCATATTGCCACATAAAAGATGAATATAAAATAATATGCCTAACATTACTTGCACATTTGTTCACTCAAAAATTCAGGTGCTCGGAGAAATTTCAAAAGATGGAAACATTATCAATTGAGTCAGATCACTCACATCTTTTGAGTCAAGCAAATTTATACGGGACTGATCTGAAGGAGCGGACTTGGACATCTGCACACACAAAAGTGAGTATAAAATCTAATAACAATGAAGATTGACAATCTCACATGGCAAGATATTTATGTGTAGCTCAATATGAAATACCTTTGAAAGACCATCAGTAAGTGACATCACCCGTGCTCCAGCAGGAGGAATCAAGGGCTCTGGAACCTATACATATATAAATTGTCAACTTTTGTACCATTTCAACTAACTACACAACATTAAGGGATCGATATATACTAAAAGTTATTTATAGGATTTTACCTTAAAGATCGAACCACCCCGACTGCAAACAGCATATAAACTAGTCAGTAAGTTATTTGCATTAATGGTGAATAGTCAATATTATATTTATGATGTTTCTTACCCTCCTAACTTTTTCCATTTCCTACCACCGTATAAATGATTGACGCGCTCAGCAAGTTCTCGTGTCAATTCCAAATGCTGCTTCTGGTCCTCACCAACCGGGACTAAATCAGACTGCAAACAAAAGAACATGGCTTCTAAGAATAAAACTTTAAGGAATAAACTTTCTGATACACATATAGACATGGTGGTTCACAAGATTACTCCAACGCGAGAAAGGTCTAATCTTTGAAATTATAAACCGAATTAGAGAACATACTATGGAAACGTGGCGTGTATATTAACATAAATGATAATGTTGTAATTAAATGAACATCATGAGGAAATACTGGTCCTTCCTAGAAAACGAACTTCTCAAATTTTGTAATCTCACACCTGTTTATGGGATCCTAAAAGCATAACATATTGTTGGGCATATAGTGGAGAAGACGAAATAATGAACACTAGTTTTCATATGTGGAATTGCAATTTTGCATATGTTATTCTGAATGGAGAAGAAATCTTACCTGGTACAAGAGAATATCAGAAGCCATCAACACCGGATAGGTCAGAAGTGCAACCCCAACATTTTCTCCACCCTTTGAACAAAAACAAAAGAACCAAAATTAACTTCCATGTGTCAAAAAACAAAATTAATTGAAGTATAGTAAAATGCGAGGAACTATATGACTACCGCCATCAGTCTTATTTTAATAAATCATCAAAAGTAAAGATAATAAAGTGTTCCCTAACGTTAAGTTGGAAATGATCAACTAATGAATATTAGAGAATGAGCTGCATACAATAAAGACGCACCGCCTTTCGGGATTTCTCTTTAAACTGAATCATTCTGTTGAGCCAACCTATTGGTGTAGCAGAACTCAGCAGCCACATCAATTCTACATGAGCACGAACATGAGATTGCACAAACACAGATGCCTGTCTAACCAATTCAAATTCAGTTTACCTTTATACACGATATCCCAAAACAGTATGCAACATTAAAATATAACATCAATGGAAATGACCTTTGAAGTATCAATACCACATGCTAAATAAAGTGCTGCAGTATCTCTGGTTGCTTTAGACAATTGTTGGACATCATAGGGCAGTGTAATCTGTGATATGTACACAACTTGGATGTAAAAATAACAAAAGAAAACAATAATTAAAGAACAAATAGTGTATGAAGCCGGATAGATAGTGCACATACCGCGTGTAGATCCACAATAAAGAACAATGTCTCATACTTATCCTGAAAAAAGAGGAGCTATAAAATTAGAATGTAAACTGTAGCAACACTTCGTTTTATCTTGCATAAAAGCTTCTTAATCCCCACATGCTCTTATATGCTTAAGCTTATATCATCATTTACTCCACACATACCTGCAGTGATACCCAATTTTTTATTGCACCAAGATAATTCCCAAGGTGTATAGACCCCGTTGGCTGGACTCCAGATACAATTCTCTTCCTATTTAACACATTTTAAGTTACATAAGGGAGTATTGTTCATGACTATCATTTCATATTACCTGAAGAAAGAAAAAGAATAGAATGTGGAGCTAAAGAATTACTTGACGGAGGTGGATGAAGTTTCTGAGACAGCAGGTTCCGGGGTTGAAACATTGCAATAGCATCGGTGACTATTAACAGTTCCAACAACTGGAAGGTAGTTCTTATCAATCATCGGCAGTCTTCGTTGTAATTTAGTTGAAGTGCCATATGACCTGTTTCAAGTTCACCAGCAATCAAAGCTATAATTACTGATGACTTTAATCAAGAACCGTAGGTTGTTACCAACAATGCAAATTGTAAATTACTCAGGCCACCATATTCAGCAACACATGATTTTTTTTAACAAGAGATGGTAAAGAGAGAGCTCCGGTCGACCTAAATTATAATTGATCTACTAATTGTGAAACAACAAATAATATCAGGATGGTACCGCTTCTCATGATTTTCAGTTGAGGGCGGATTGTTCTCTTCAGGTAGATTGTCATGAGTCTAGTTGAGTCAAGGTACGTGAACAACTAGGTATATGAGCTCACTACTCATTAGCAAGATAACATCTTGATGAATACTATTAAACGAGTGCTTTTTATGCCCGATTACTTCTATCACAACTAACCTTTCTCTAGTCAACAAAAATATTTAGGAGTAAAACTTTTAAATCAATCGTTTTAAAACCTTTCTACAGACCATATATCAAACATGAATCAAGCATAATACTTTTGCTCTATCAAGCACATCACTGAATCTTTAAGTCACTACTATGCTATGATCAGTGTCACTAATGCAAGAATAAATACTTCCATAACAACTGGATAACCCTAGTTTCCGACATTTTGGCCAACTAATCTACGGGGTTTGAACCCACCGCCACACATACCCAAACCGGGTAAAGCAGGAGGTTGGCGTGGCCACTTGAGGGTTGTTTGGACCTAGCAAGAATTGAACTTGAGACATCCCACATTTTAGTGATGATAATCATGGTTAACTTGTGTCTAAAAAGTTGACAACTTTGTCTATGCATTCGCTATTCTTTTTTTTTTTCTCTAGTAAAATGGTTTGTTCAATTGCATTGACAGTTCTGAGTTGATGCGTCCAGCAACTCGAGTTTTTGGAGGAAAAAAATTTGGACCATTTCTCGATTTGTGCGTGTCATCCTTGCGCAGGGGCCATGCTAATCTTCTCTGTATCGTTCCAATTTTATCAGATGTCCCCAAAGGGACAATGAATAGCAGCTCAGCTTCAGTATATAAACATACAAAAAGTTTCTCTTCCAGTCGATGTGGGATAAACTGATATGACTTACACCTTTTTTTTTAAGCAATAAACTAGTTACAAGTAACAATTTGATTCCACTTTGTATTAGTTACCTTAAAGCCTTTAATAAAATTATGTGTCACGAGTGAACAATTGTGATAATAAACATTCTTGGTATCAAGTAGCTACTATAATAAATGTAATAATATGATACTGATATTGATAAGAAACGTCTTTCGTTTAGGATTAACACTTCCAAGTTCAGATCAAATTTTAATGGGGATCACATATTGAAGTTCACTTTTCTGGTAACATTTGTGCATGATGGCCGTGTTTTGCTGCGTAGTTATGTGTATAAAAAGGATGAAAAGGTAGCATATAACCAGAAACAAGGTTGGCAAAGGCAATTGAAACCTTGCGGCTCACATTCACATCCCACTATCTTAACAATTCTTTTGGTACAGACACAGAGCGAGTACTAACTTTGAAAGTTTGCAAAGAATGTTATCGGTTTAATGAGGTTTCATGATCTTATAACCACTCTATTAGTAGATATGTTCATCATTTGAAGTTCTGAAGATATTTTTGGTTCTTAAAATAATGGTATTGCTGGTGGTAAATCGTCTCTTGGCTCGTACTTTGGTGGGTAAACTCAGTGATGTAGGTTTTGTCTTGTAATAATAATGTAATGTAAGAAAAAANTTTTTTTTTTTTTTTTTTTCTCTAGTAAAATGGTTTGTTCAATTGCATTGACAGTTCTGAGTTGATGCGTCCAGCAACTCGAGTTTTTGGAGGAAAAAAAATTTGGACCATTTCTCGATTTGTGCGTGTCATCCTTGCGCAGGGGCCATGCTAATCTTCTCTGTATCGTTCCAATTGTATAAACTCTTCTCTGTTTGCCTTTTGGTATCAGAGCCTAGTAACGAACTTGAATATGGAAAAACAGTTAAATGAGTTATCTAAAGCACCGATAGAAATCAGACTCGGATTTATGCAAACACCTGGATTACCAAAAGATGGAAAGTGCATTTCACTTCCAAGGAATCTTTTGCCAGAAACACAATATGTGTTATCATCTTCATCAGGAAGTAGAGTCTTAGAACAAGTATGTTATGTACAAGCGACACTTAATAACATAACAGAAATACTATCATGGATAGCTTTACACCAAACTCCAGAACATAATCAAGCTAATATTGAGCGTTCAGAAAATATAACAAAGCTCCTAGAAAAACAATTTACAAAAATCATTGAAATCCTAGAACAAAATAGGAATAATATAAAAAACGAGCTTGAAATTATTCAAAAAATTGATGATCAAAGATACGAAACTCTTTTTGCAAACCAACAGAGAATCATAAATCTTTTCTTAGAAAATGGTTTGTTCAATTGCATTGACAGTTCTGAGTTGATGCGTCCAGCAACTCGAGTTTTTGGAGGAAAAAAAATTTGGACCATTTCTCGATTTGTGCGTGTCATCCTTACGCAGGGGCCATGCTAATCTTCTCTGTATCGTTCCAATTTTATCAGATGTCCCCAAAGGGACAATGAATAGCAGCTCAGCTTCAGTATATAAACATACAAAAAGTTTCTCTGCCAGTCGATGTGGGATAAACTGATATGACTTACATGTTTTTTTTTAAGCAATAAACTAGTTACAAGTAACAATTTGATTCCACTTTGTATTAGTTACCTTAAAGCCTTTAATAAAATTATGTGTCACGAGTGAACAATTGTGATAATAAACATTCTTGGTATCAAGTAGCTACTATAATAAATGTAATAATATGATAATGATATTGATAAGAAACGTCTTTCGTTTAGGATTAACACTTCCAAGTTCAGATCAAATTTTAATGGGGATCACATATTGAAGTTCACTTTTCTGGTAACATTTGTGCATGATGGCCGTGTTTTGCTGCGTAGTTATGTGTATAAAAAGGATGAAAAGGTAGCATATAACCAGAAACAAGGTTGGCAAAGGCAATTGAAACCTTGCGGCTCACATTCACATCCCACTATCTTAACAATTCTTTTGGTACAGACACAGAGCGAGTACTAACTTTGAAAGTTTGCAAAGAATGTTATCGGTTTAATGAGGTTTCATGATCTTATAACCACTCTATTAGTAGATATGTTCATCATTTGAAGTTCTGAAGATATTTTTGGTTCTTAAATTTGGAATAGAGAAATCATCCAGGTTAAGTTTTATCTTTGAGTATGTTCAAGTTCTTTTCTTGTCGTAGTTAGTGCATTGCCTATGCAGAAGTCTCGAACCTTGCTTATATGGCCAGTTTTACTGTTAACACAATGCCATTATGATGGTGGATTATCTGCTGGTGAAGCCACAGTTACCAGGTTTGCCAACGTTTCTATA
The DNA here is from genome assembly GCA_014162995.1 of Artemisia annua. Lineage (NCBI taxonomy): Eukaryota > Viridiplantae > Streptophyta > Magnoliopsida > Asterales > Asteraceae > Artemisia > Artemisia annua. The sequence goes on from LBNU01019604.1 coordinate 8,566, forward strand.
AAAGAGGGTGACATTCTTATAAGTAATCACAGTTACCCGGTGATGGGGTTGCTCTCTGAGATTTGAATTATTCAAAGGCATAAGGAGTATCATAGGTCTAGCTAAAACTGATTATGTGGAAATATCCTGTATATGCTAAGTTTTGTACATTATTTTGGGGGTAAAAAATATCAAATGATAATCAAATACTCATGAGCTAGAACATTATTTTTGGGGTAAGAAAAATTGAGCCAAACGAATATGCACGTGGATATCCTAACTTGTATGTAAATGGCTCTAAAGCATTCATGCCATAAGTATCTATGGCATTTTTAAGACCAAGCTAACATTGCAAACCGAGAAAATGAAGAGTCACAGTCTTTTATCTCTACAGTCGTTTTTTTTAACCATTGCATTATGCTTGTCTTTTATTGCAACACCTCTTCTATGATTCATCTACAGTAATTATAATTTATACGGTACAATAGTTTTACCAAACAGTTCTACAGCTTATTTTTTGGGGTTTTACAAGTCATGGCAGTTAGAACGGACTCGGTAACCGGTCAAATGGGTTTGGGTGAGCATGGATTGGGTCAGGCTGTGTTGAATTGCTAAATATCATTACAAAAACTAGTAGTGTTAGTCTTTTTTTTTTTTTTTTTTTTTTTTTGGGTAAAGGGACTATACCCGGTGAAATAAAGTGTTAGTCTTTTAGATAAAGTGATTTTGAAGTATTTTATGTGATTTAGTGACAATGGAATGCAACTAACTCACATATACTAGATTGTGCAGATGTAATTTCGGGATCCTGTGTTGTCTCCTTTGACGTTTCATGGAGTGCGGATCCGTATCAGAGCCAAATGCCTCGGTGTAGCTTAGTAGCTAGACGAATTATGTCAAAACATTGATCTTTTTATAGTTTTGCAAAGTTCTTCAGCACAACAATGCCTAAAGAGTTTTGCAGACTTGACTGTTATCGTGCAAGTTGTCTATGCATTCTTTATTCATTTTCTTTTGTTTCTGTAGTAAAATGGTTTCTCCAATTGCGTTGATAGAATATATATATATACAGTTTCTGGTTGATGGGTGTGCATGTTGCATGTGTGGGTGGGTTGGGTACTGGTGTCAATAAGAAGCAAAGCCACACAAACATTTGGACCATTTAAAATCGAACAATGGACAGATCCGACCAAAAAAAGACGGTTCCAGCGACTCGAGTTTTTGGAGGAAAAAAAAATTTGGACCATTTCTCGATTTGTGCGTGTCATCCTTGCGCAGTTGCCGCCTTAAGCACGCTTTAAGAAACGACAAGGCTTCGCAAAAGCGCGTAAGGCTTGAGGCGTGGCTGTGCCGCCACGCCACGCCTCACGCCTTTTAAAACATTGCTAAATATTCACTAAAAAAATAAAATAAAATAAAATAGAAAATAAAAAATAAAAAATGTATGAGCTGAGTTGCTGACAAATTATCCACATTTATGCAATTATGCATACTTTGATTAAAGTATTCTTGTGTTCAACTGTGCAAGTGAAAGCAGAAATGGTACGTTATTTTCAATGGACCATTTAAAGGCATTTATTCCGATTGGGCACTCGCTAGTCCACACATAATTGGAAAAAGTGTCAGCCACAAAAGTTATACATCACAAGAAGAAGCAAAGCAAGCACTCAAAGAATCATACAAGACGGTTACAACAGANGAAAAAGTAAAAATAATGCTTAGACAGCTGGCATATTATGCGCTCTTGAAAGATTCTTATCTTTTTTGTCTTCATGTTTGTCGACTTCTTTTTGTTTTGATTTTTTATTCTTGCATTTGCGTTTCTGAACAGTATTCACATACGTGTCTTGATATGTGGAATAGTTTCTGACATAATGCTATCTTGAAATCTTCAGGGAGTATTGAAAGTGGCTCAGTAAACTTCTCGAATGGTTCTTCAAAATCTGCTAAGACTTTTAGTTGCTCTTCATCGATTGTTCCTTTTGAATAATTCGAATAAATCAACATATTGTTTTTGGAATAGTTGATTTTAATATCTGCCTTCTGCCTTGTTCCTGTTCCTAGTTTTAATGATGCAAAAAATACTCCGGCAAGTGCATCTACCAAATTTTGGGAGGATGGTATTGCTGGTGGTAAATCGTCTCTTGGCTCGTACTTTGGCGGGTAAACTTCGTTGCTGACTCCCAACTCTGCTAATGTGATTGATGGTACTAAGAGCTTGTGATTGTTGTTGTCGAATACCGGATAGCTTGAGTGTAGCTTAAAATACAATGGTCTATGGTGAGCGAATAAAGCATTGTATGTTTTGATAATGTTTTGTACCTGTATTGGAAATTCTTGAAATTCCCGTATGGTTGTTCCGTCTGTATAAATTGTATCTACTAATCCATGAACAAAATATTCATGTACGTCTGTTGGTGCTGCTCCTGGTAAAAATACTACTTTTGGTCCTATTGGTCTCTTGCTTGGGTAGAATGACTTGGTAGCTTGGACTTCGTCATAGTGTATAACACTATCCCAAAGCCTTTGAAATTTTTCTACACTTGGCTTCTTCATTTCTTCTCTTTCTCTTGTAGTAGGAATGCTTCTTATTAAATCGATTGGATTTATTCTGGGTGACTTTTCTTGTAATCTTTGATTTAGAGAAATAAATCTCCTTGATTTTTGGACTTCTTCTGTTGTAACCGTCTTGTATGATTCTTTGAGTGCTTGCTTTGCTTCTTCTTGTGATGTATAACTTTTGTGGCTGACACTTTTTCCAATTATGTGTGGACTAGCGAGTGCCCAATCGGAATAAATGCCTTTAAATGGTCCATTGAAAATAACGTACCATTTCTGCTTTCCAATGCTTGAATTTTGCACTATTTCTTCAACATCTTCTTCTATTTTTATGAACTCACTTTTCTTGGATGAAGGTGATTCTGATTCTTGGGTTTTTGATGGTCTTGATTTTATAGGTGTTGATGGTTTTGATGGTGAAGGTGTTGATTCTGAGGTTGATTCTGAAGTGGTTGTTTGGGTTAAATATTGTACTGTGTTGGCTAGTTTCTCTTCTTCTTCTCTAGCAATGGTTAATTGTTTTTCTAGAGAGATGACTTGTTCTCGTTTTTGTTGTAAATGGTGTTGCGCTTGCTTTAGTATTCCTTCCATTCTCTTGTAAGGGTATCTGCAAAAGTGTTGTTGTTGCTTTTGATGTATTTTATATATGGGTGGAATTGGTGTAGTTGTAGTTGCCAACGGATTAATCGACCTCTACAATAGTCTTCTTGAAGTTTGTATCTCCAAAAACCTGTTACATATTTCGAATCTGTTCTTAACTCAAACCTTGTCTGCAACAGATCGATCTTCCATTTTTTGAGAGTTTTCAGACATGCGAGTGTCTCTTTTTCGTGAGTACTATACTTCTGTTCAGTCTCTGAAAATGTTCCAGAGATATACTTGCATAATTTAGATTTGTATTTTTCTGTTCTTAAAACAGATGTCTGCTCATTGCTTGATACTTGTAATGATGAATTTAATAATACTGAATCTGATTGAGGAATTTGACTTCCATCAATACTTAATACTTTAGATAGATTAGATTGAGGGATTGGAATTCCGTCAATATCTAATCCTAATAATTCTTTTCCATTCTGAATTGCCTTCATACATCCTGCCCAAGTGTCGTCGGATGCATCTGTTTCGACTATCAAAAAATCTTTTGTTTCTGGGTTATATAATTCTGGTAAACATTGTACATTTGTTTTAATATTTTGTACAAGTTGGGTATCGGATGGTGTCCATTCCCAATGAATTTTTTCAGAAATTTTCTTTTGTAAAGCTTTTCTTTCTTTTGCTAAATCTATCAAAAATCCTTGTTCTGCTATATAATTCAAACATCCTAAAAATCTTTGAATTTGTTTTCTATCTTCTAATGTATCTGGAAAAAGTTTCAACTTTTCTTGTGTATTATTTGTTAGAGAGATAATTCCATTTTTTGCAATTTTTAAACCTAGATATTCTACCTCGTTTTGAAGCAGTTTAGACTTTTTTTTTGTGATAGAATCAAACCTTTTTCTTTTATTCTTTTTAAAACTGTCGATACTGCTTTTATATGATCTTGTTCGTCTCCTTTAGTAAAAACAATTATATCGTCAATGTATGCTAAACAAAAACTTTCTAATCCTTGTAGATTATTATCCATAAATCGTTGATAAATTGATGGTGCTTGTTTTAAACCAAAAGGTAGTACATTCCACTCATAAT
>LBNU01019605.1:3275-17811 GCA_014162995.1 Artemisia annua
ATATTTCAAAATTGGAGATGTTTCATCTTTAGTTTTCAAAAAGAATACCCAGCAAAACCTGCTATAATCATCAGTGATTACCAAACAGAAGTACTTATGATCAATACTTCTTACTTGAGTTGGACCAAAGAGGTCCATATGCAGCAACTGAAGTGGATCTGTGATATTGCTCACTGCTGTAATGGCTTTGTAAGAGGCTCTGTGTTGTTTTCCTTTGTTACAGGCAACACAATTGTGTTCATTGGTGAAGACCTTGGAAGGAAGCCCTTGAACAATACCAAGTTTAGACAGCTTGTTGATGGTCTTGAAATTCACATGAGGCATCCTTCTATGCCATTTGGTAGATTCATCCATGGAAGCTTTAGCCACCAAACATGTTAGATCACTGTCAGGTTGTACCTCATTTAGGTTGAATGTGTACAAATTATTGCTTCTTGGAACCCTCAGCAGAATTGGTGTATCTGCTGAAAGTTGGAAGTCTTTGTTGAGTACAAGACATTCATCCTCAGAGAAGAAAACTTTGTTCTTTTTATCACAAATTTGTGACACTGAGAACAAATTAAAGTGCTGCAGTTCCTTCACATAAAGTACATTTTCAAAATCCAGCATGGGTGTTCTGATAGTTCCTTTTCCTGTGATTCTACCATTTCCTCCACCAAAGGTCACATTTCCTCCACTTGCTATGGGTACAAAGTTAATCATCTTTTCTCTGTTCCCTGACATGCTCCTTGAACAGCCACTATCTAATATACCAACTTCTTTACTTAGTAAGGGATGATCCTACAACAACAACAAAAAAATATACAAAATATAAGTACACTTTGGAGACTCAAGTCATTACTGACTTGAGCCTGCCTTGTGGATCATAAGAAGTAGGCCATGTAGATGTATAAGATCCACCATTGTTCTTGGATCTTCTTTGATAATTAGATCCCCTGTTAGTCCAAGAACAACCTGCTGAGGGCTTAACAGCAGTATCCCATGGTCCCCCCCAACCCATATACATAGGTTGATAATAACTAGGCCAATAACCATTCTGATAATAAGAAGAAATAGGTCTGGGGAATGGTCTTGCAACATGTCTTTTCCTATATGATGAAAAAGTTCTATCAGCAGAAACTGATGCATCAGCAGATGCTGATTTATCAGCAGTATTGTATCTGCTGTTAGATTGAGTTGCTTGTGGAATATAAGCAGGTATGTCATCAACACGTTTCCACATTTGTCTAGTTGTCTTAGCACAATCACCCATTCTTTGCTCATGAAACTTACAATCCTTAATTAATTGAGATTTGCTTCCACACACAAAACATTTCTTCTTTCTAGAAGATTTATTAACATTCGAAGAAGTTCTATTGAAAGCATTCAAACCACAAACATTAACAGAATTGTTTTTGACAGAATTAACATTATTGTTTTGCAAAGAATTAAATAACAAGTCTTCAGCAGAAACTGTCTTTGAATGAGATTCATCAGCAGCAACTCCTAGAGGCTTGTTTGAGGACTTGGGTGAAGGCTTGAATGAGGTCTTGGGAAGGTCTGACTGATCACTTGAATCACAGCTTTCATAGGCAGTAGACCCTTTATCAGAAGACTTGTCACTGCAAGAGACAGAGTCAACATTATTAGTAACAGGGTCAGATAAGTCACTTGACTTTTTGCCATATAAATAATGTGATCCTTCAAAGTCAACTGTAATGGATAGGTCAATGGGCATATGTTCACCTCTAATGGGACCAGGGACAGCATGTAAGGTGCCTTCTATAACATAGTTTGCTAATCCTGCTGGTGTAGTTTTTCTACTATCATCCCTAGCTACTAATCCTACATATTTCTGAAACCTAATCCTATACTAGAGTTTACAGTTTGAGTACCATACAAACTTCTAGCTAAATTATTACCTGATATTAACCACCTCTTATGTGTAGCTATTTCAGTATCTAGCTTCTCTTGAAGAACTTGTTTATCAGATTCTAAATTAGCTTTTAACTTCTTAGTATAGATTAACTCATCTTGAGCACATTTTAATTCCTGTTTTAACCCTTTTATTTCCTCCTCATAAGCAACTTGATTCTTCTGAAACCAGATCTTTTGTTTTTCTATAATTTTTAGACCATGTTTATATGACTCAAGGTCTTTATAACACTCATTGTATTTAGGTTTCAATTCATCATATTGTTCTTTAAGTTCATTATATCTGACACTATAACCAAACACACAATTATGTACCTGAGAAATGCCCATAAGAGCAAATTGATCATGAACATCCTCTGAAGTACAGCTTGCCAGCAGTCCACTCTGATCACTATGCCATGATGGAGGCAAGGATCTTAAGAATTTAGCATTGCAATCTTCATTGTCTGGCCTTGCCTTCAGCTGATTCAATTGACTCAGAATCTTGTGAAACTTGTCATAACCCTTGTGGATACCTTCTTCCTCAGTGATCTGAAACTCTTGAAACTGCTGCTTCAGCATTGACTTCCTCATCCTTCTTGACTCATCATTCCCACCAAATCTAGCTTTAATTGCCATCCAGAGATCCTATGCATCAGACATGAAGTGAAAATCACCCAAGTGATCTGGAGGTATAGCTTGAAGAAGTATAGTTCTCACTTTATTTTCACTCTGAAGAGCAAGAACCTCTTCAGCAGATGTAGGATCAAGATAGTATATTCTACCATCTGCATCAGTGCCAGTCCTCTTTGGACTATTACCTTTAAGGACCACCTTCCAAAGATTATGATCAATGTTGGTAATCCAGTTCTGCATCTGCATTGCCCAGAGTTCATACTCTTCTTTCTGAAGGTAAGGGAATTTTGCATTGCTGTTTGAGAGAGTGAGGTGATGAAGGGATGTTGTGTTTTGATTGTATGTTGTATCTGACTCAGCATCAGATCCAGACATGATGTAAAGTTGTGTTGTTGAGGAGTTGTTTAAAGAATTGATGTTCTCAATATCAAAGAGACTCTCCCGAGGCTCTGATACCACTTGTTGAATCTATGTAGCCTTGATAGATCTTTTAACTCTCGTTGATCGTTAGCAGTGTCTATGTAATCACAAACACTCTAATAGAGAATCTNACACTAGAGAGGTTCTAGAAACAGGACATTCAAAATGTGCTCAAGATCGATCTACACCACACTTGTCAAACGAAGTTAAAGAGCTCAATCGTCTACGAACTTATAGAACCAACGTTCTTCAGAAGAGAAACGCCCTACGATACTGAACAGTACGCTACACACCTGAACAGGCCCGGTTAAATCACGCCGCGGATGAATCCCTAAAGTTTTGTCTCGCGCCGTACCTCAACTGTAGACGCCTAACGTATCCCCACGGCTTACGGGTCTGTCAAGCACAAATACCTTCGTAGGATCTAAACTAGGGATCGACAGTAGAAACAACTACACCAGCAGATCGTAGCAAACGTACTGTCCACACGAAGGCACGTTCAGACCATGCACGCCCTCAACCAACAACAACCCGCCGACGGAGGCACCACACCAACGGAGACACCAGACCGTCATGTAAGCCTGCCTTCTTATAACATGGAGTCTTGCTAATCCTGCTGGTGTAGTTTTCTAACGTCATCCCTAAGTTTTCTTAATCCCTACATATTCCTCGAAACCTAATCCTATATGAGAGCTTTCACAGTTTTGAGTCACCGATGCCAGCACAACCACCGTTCTAGCTACCCACTCCACTGATAGCTTTCCAACCCCACCCCCTAGTCGGCGTAAGCTATTTCGAAGTATCCGTAGTTCTCTTTGATACGAACTTGTTTATCGCAGACTCTCCCAACCCTTATCAGCTTTACCACTTCTTTACGTATACGCCATTACACTCATCCTTGACGCACCATTTTAATTCACAGTTTGCCCGCTCCTGTTGTTTACACTCTTCTTATTTCCCTCCCCTCATAAGCAACTGTGATCGACTTCTGAAACCAGATCTTTTGTTTTTCTTGCATACAACATCCTTTAGACCATTGTGTTTACTGCACTGACTCAGGTCCTTTATAACATCATTGATATTTGTAGGTTTCAAACTTCCAAACTCATATTTTCTTTAAGTTCCATTACTATCTGACACTACCAAGCCAAACCCACCAACTTATGTACCCTGGAGAAATGCCCATCAAGAGCAAATTGAATCATGAACGATCCTCTGAACCCGTACACAGCCCTGCCAGGCAGCCTCCTCGCTCGCACCCCACACTGCCACGCGCCCATCCACGTTCTCTCATAGAGCCTTCCAGTCAACCTTGGATCATCCAAAGTGATCAAGGCGTGTGGGATAGTCCCAGTTTTGGCAGCATCAACTGGTCCCCTTGGTTTCCTGCTTGATACGCGTAGAATACCTAACCTTCATCACGCTAGATTTCCTGTCCTTGGCATTCTTAGAGAAGCCTGCGAACCCCAGCTTTGACCACAAGTGTAGCACTTGATCTTCCTCTCTGTCAAACCTAGCTGAATACCTGCCATTGAATACCAAACTTCCTCCCAGCCTTTTTTCTCAAATCTCTTGGACTGCTCAACTGAAAGCAATAGGCCACCTGCTCACTTCAAGTTCATCTCTTCCATATCCATGGGATCCACCTGTTCAACAGTCTCATAGGAGAGTTTGCTGCTGAGATTCACAATCCAGCTCAACAAAAGAGTGGAAGTACATCTTCCAACACACTACCCAGAAGAATGTGATTTGGTGGCTGTGTATGAATGATGGATGCAGACCCTGAAATTGGAACCTTGAACTCTACAGGAGGCATTATATTGGGATGTCATGAACCAACAATACAGCTGGCCGCTAAGTTTTGGCAGCACTGAATGAATAGACTTTTGACATCTGTTCAAGAAGTTTTGTAGCTGTTGTCAATAAAGTCAAGTCAAAACTCATCATGTCCAATTTCCACCCTTAGCTTTGAGTGCAATACTTAACTTGAAGCCATGATGCGCGAGGCCAAGGATCCTTAAGAATTTAGCATTGCAATCTTCATTGTGCTGTGGCCTTGCCTTCAGTGCTGATTCAATGACACTCAGAATCGTTGTGAACACTTGTCCAAAACATAAACCCTCTCGTGGATACCTTCTTCGCCTAGTGATCCACCGCGCGCAACCTGTCTCTGAAACTTGCATGCCTTCAGCCAGTTGACTTCCTCATCCTTCTTTCGACTCATCATTCCCACCAGCAGATCTAGCTGTTCAATTGCCATCCACGAGATTCTACTGCAATCAGACGATGAATGAAAATCACCCAAGTGATCTGGAGGTACATAGCTTGAAGAAGCTCATAGTTCTCCAACTTAGTTTTGCACTCTGAAGAGCAACGAGCCTCCTTCCAGCAGATGTCTAGGAGATCAACGATACGTATATCTACCATCTGTCATCAGTGCCTGCTCCTCTTATTGGACTATTACTTTAAGAGGCCCCCGCGGACCACCTTGCCCAAAAGATTATGATCCAAATGTTGGCTAATCCAGTTCTGCCATCTGGCATCTGCCCCAGAGTTCATACTAATTCCGCTTTCTGAAGGTAAGGGACATTTTGCATTGCTGTTGAGATGGAGTGAGGATATGATGATGGAGACCGATGTTGTGTGTTTGATTGTGTGTTGTATCTGACTCAGCCATCAGATCACACGACCATGATTGTAAAGTTGTGTTGTTGAGGAGTTGTTTACAACGAATGTGATGTTCTCAATATCAAACGACGACTCCTCCGACGGATCCTGATACCGACCTTGTTGCAATCTATGTGAGCCTTGATAGATCTTTTAACTCTCGTGTGATCGTTAGCAGATGTCTATGCTACCCATCACAAACCCTCCTACATAGAGAATCTCCCAAAGCATCTGCTATTCTACTGCGGAAAAGAAGTACAAACAATAAACGATGAATACTAACGAACGTTTAATCCTCTCTATGGGACTTCATATATTCGATAACTTGTAGACAACTACGTCGTTACACTAAACATCAAACCTGTGTTCCTTTTTATAGACAAGGAACCCTAGACCTAAACGGTTCTCCCAGAAACGTGATGATTCCTATAAACTCTTAAACCTGATATGCATATCTTTTCCTAATATAACTCCTGCATATCCTAACACATTCACATATATTGCGCGGTTTTCACTAAGTCCGGCAGAACTAAAAATGCTGAAGACTATGTCTTTCAGCCAGTATCACATTATTTCAGCAGAATCCTGTGTCCTTCAGCAGATTCCATCAGCAGTAAACATCAGTAGAATTCCTCCTTAGCAGAATCCCACAAAGAGCACAAAGAAACAGCTATCAGTGGCCATGTCTTCAGCTGAGGCTGAGTATGTGGCTGCAGCTGGATGTTGCGCAAATGTACTGTGGATGAAAAGTCAACTCAGTGACTATGGTATTCATTACAATAGTGTACCCATCTTTTGTGACAACACTAGTGCAATTGCCATCTCTAATATCCCAGTGCTCCACCAAAGAACCAAACATATTGATATCAGATACCATTTCATCAGGGAACATATCATGAATGGAGAAATTGAACTACATTTCATCCCCACTGAGTATCAGTTAGCTGATATCTTCACAAAACACCTGGATGAACCAACTTTCACTAGACTGAAAGCTGAATTGGGCATGTTGGATATTGATAGTCAGGTCACTGATGAAAATATCCAGCCTGATGAAGACTCTCTCTAAGGCCCCTGAGAAACACCAACCCTCAGTGAGAAATGTTACCCCACTCACTGAATTTTCTATTCCACACCTAACATACTGAACAAAATGTCGTTCAGGGAGCCTCAGGAAACTTAAAGGACATTCAATGTCTAACTAAATGCTCTATGCACTTAGTTAGTAAATGTCGTAGGTTGGTAACTGGATTTACATTTAATATAAGAATATATGTTATCTGTATCTTCTGGCATCCACATCTTGGGCCCCCACATCATCCTCACATTACCCACTTGGCATTTAATGCCACACTGAAAAAGTATAAGCATGCAACTGTTCATCTTGACAGTTGCAAAAAACGAGGGGAGTGGAAAGGTGGGAGTTAATGAAGATGTCAAAGAATTCAAAATTACAAATTTACAACACCTTTGACATCCACACGCTCTCAAACCCTAAATCTTTCCTATAAATACCCCCTCACAAAACACACACACACAAGCTTTCAAAACTATCAAAACTCTTGCAAAATTTTTCTGTGAATCTGTGTGTGTTCGTTTTACTATAACCAAAACCTTTTTCCGACCAACTTCCGACCAATTTTTTTTAAAAAAAATGGCCTCTTCTCAAGTAATTCCATACGCACCTAATGTGGAATTCCAGATTGAGGTTGTGGACTTGACCAAAAACAACGTGGTAGGAAACTTTGCTTATCCTGAGGGATTTCCCGTCTACAAAGACGTGGTTAAATATCTACAAAATTGTTTCCTATCAACAGCTTTCACAAAAACTCCTTCTATGATTTACCCTGACTATCTAAGGGAATTTTGGTGTACTGCTGTGGTGGATAAGCCCACTGAGCCTAAGAATGCTACCATTAAGTTCACACTGAACAATGGGAAGAAACACCTATCCCTGACCTATCAGTCTTTTGTCAAAGCCACTGGCCTTGACTACTCACAGACTTTTGAATCTCATCCTACTGAGGATGAGATAAAAGCTGAATTGCTAACCCTTGGGCCATATGATAAGTTCCACCCTAAAGTGGCTCCAGGGACCCTCTTGTCCAAAGCCCCAATTTTGAAGGCATGATTCCCAGCCCCATGGAGAATCCTGATGACTTTTGTCATTCAGGTCCTTGGGGGGAACAAGTCCTCTACGGAGCAATTTCTAAGGACCCTACTGAGGCCACACCCATCGCCCTGACAACATATATGTTGGCAACTATTCAGGGTGATAACAAAATTTCACCTATGCCTTCTCCAACTAAGAAGGAAAAGAAGAAGGGACCAGGGTCCAAGAAGGTGACTAAACCCAAGTCACTCGCCATTGGCACCTCAGTCTCACAGTCCAAGAAAAGGGTACAACAACTGACCCTGACCGGTGACACCCTCAAGATTATCACTGACTCATTAACCCCAAAACAACCGCCAACGGAGGGCAGTGAGACATCACACTCAGTGTCCTCGGGCAAACCTTCTCCTTACGACTCTATTAACATAAACAAGTTAGTAGAGTCAGGAACCACTCAACAATCACATCCTGCTAAAGACACTGACAAATCACAATCAGTGTCCCAGAGAGAAAAGGGTCCTATATCCTCGGTAGGAAAGCACCACCCTACTGAGAAGGGGACTCACACCAAATCACATCCCGCTAAAGGCTCAGGTAAATCACAACCTAAGCATCAGGGAGGAAAGGTCTCTAAATCTTCGACAGGCCAGAACAAGCCTGTTGGAAAGGGAGGCCCCAACATCTCATTGCCCAATGAGGACATTCGCCAACCAAAGCTTTTGTCTGAGGGCACCACTACTCTTCCCCAAGACTCGGAGGGACACTTATAACCCGCTGATAGGGAATATACTTTCACTGATCCTAATGATAGCACTGAAGCAAACCCATCAGTGCCTGAAGGGTCACTCGGGGATAAAGACTCGGGGGATTAATACCACCCACTGATATGGAACCATCACCCCCCCCCACGGTGAAGCGCATTCCTCGCAAACTGGACCTAAGGACCAGGTAGACAAATCCCAGTCTACCGGAATAGAGGGGTCAGGGAGCGACCACAACCTGGCTGATCCGGTTTTGGAAATTGAATCTATGGCGATGTTCCAGGCTGTTCTTGACTCCGATGATGACGATGTGAGCAAGAGAAGTGGAGAGGAATATTTTGAGGCTGGGGATGACATGGAGACTGAGGAACAAATAAATGAGCCTACTGAACCAACTCATCAGTCTCTATCCCACGATGCTGAGGAATCTCAACCTAAGGGGTCTCACCCTAAAGATGAACCTTCTGTTTCCTCGGACAAGAGTGATGAAAATGTTGCTCTCACTGGCCGTCATATGGTAAGATTTTTAAGGAAGGCAACCTCAGGTCTTCTCCAAGGCTGCTCATTACTTCAATCTCAAGGATGCTGTTGAAGAATTTCATGACTATGTTGTAAAACAGCAGGCCGGTGTTGACCACAACCTGACCACCCTGAGGGACCACATGAATAAATTTGTTACATCCTTCAACAAGCTTTTCCATCTGACTGAGACCATTCAGGAGTCTGTCAAGGAGGATCCTGAGCTCAACAACAGACTACTTCAGGCTTCTCAGAACTTTATTCAGCAAACTGCCAGCCTTCCTGAATTAGTCACCATGCTCAAATCCTTGGATCTTCAATCTCTTAGCTCTTCAATGACAGGGATTCAGACCTCCTTCAGCACTCTTGAACGACAGGTAGCTGACTGGCTTAAGTCATCTAGCTCAGTGGCCTGGTCTCTTAGCTCTCGCCTGTATGCCATTGAAAGCTCTCAGGCTTCCCTTGAATCCAAGGTGTCTTCCATTCAACAAGATACTAAGGATATCAAGGCAATGATATCTGAAATGTTCCAGGCCTTTAAAGGTTCCTCTGATGCAGTGGACACTCCAACTTTTGCTCTTACTGACGTTCCCGCAACAGTTGAGGGGGAGGAGAATACTGAAGATCCTAATCCTACCATTGAAGTCCTAGTTACTGAAGCACCTCAGTCACACACTGCGGGGGAGATTCCTGCTCAGGTTGCTCCAATATCCTCATACAAGGAACCTGAAACATCTTCCTCGCAACAGGACAAAGGCAAGAAGAAGCTTTTCGAGGAACCTGACACTCACCTGGTGCCTACAGCCTCAGAGGTCAGGAGTAGCTCTGTTGAAACATCCAAGATTCCCTATGTCATCAATGGGATATCTTATTGGATGACTGAGAATGAAATTTCAGCATATCTTGACAGGGTGGATAGAGAAAGAAAGGAAGCTGAGGAAGAGAGGATTAGCAAACCTGCTCTTATTGAAGTGGTAAATGAAGAAGCTCAGTCTCTTGGGATCAACCCTGAAGAATTGGTAAACAGGGAAGGTGGTGAGAAATTCAAGAGGGCTCAGGAGGCAAGAATTGCGGAGCTCAAACAAAAAAAGGATGCCAAGCTGAAGAAAGCTGCTGAAAATAGGCAAAAGAACATTGACCGATACACATGGATCATGACGCAGAGATTAAACCCTGAAACTATCACTGATGTTAAAATCCATGTGAAAACCAATCCTGCAGTAGTCACCGTCTTCAAGGGTCAGGACGAACGAAACTTTGAGGTTCATGATCCTTTCAAGATCACTGACTTCGGGATCACTGAGCTCGATGAACTAGCTCCAATCATTACAAAGAAAAACAATATAGTGGTCCCGNAGATTAAACCCTGAAACTATCACTGATGTTAAAATCCATGTGAAAACCAATCCTGCAGTAGTCACCGTCTTCAAGGGTCAGGACGAACGAAACTTTGAGGTTCATGATCCTTTCAAGATCACTGACTTCGGGATCACTGAGCTCGATGAACTAGCTCCAATCATTACAAAGAAAAACAATATAGTGGTCCTGAAACTGATGAAATCCCTCGCAACTCGTTATAATCACCTAACCCAGAAACATAAAGAACTTGGGATTCCCTCTCTGATGCCACCTTCAGTACAAGCCATTCAGGCCATCCCATCTCAGGAAGCATCGTCTCAGTCCTCTCAAAAGAAAAGGAAAAGAATAGGTACTGAAGCAGAGATCAAGGTTCCTGGACTTGAATGCGACAGAAGCCTTCCTGAAGGGGTTACATTTGTCAACAACACAGTCCTTGAGCTACCTAAAAGAGGCCTATGCTTCGTTGATGAATTTGGGAACCCTTCTTTTCAAAGATGGTCAGATATTGACAAGGCTGGGGTTAAGGCTATGCTTATGTACTTCATGATGGCTTCTCCAATCAAAACTGCTGCAAATGTAAGGTTCTGCATAGACCTGAAAACAAAGATTGAAGCGCATCCTGAAAGACATGTACTGAGATCCAAAAGAGCTGAGCTTGAGGCACTTGGTTACCACCTCAACATCTGAAGCTGCAACACCTTCTCCTCAAGTCTTCTCCAAGGGTTCACTGATGAAGTTTTTTATATGCACACTGAACAGGCTGCTCATTACTTCAATCTCAAGGATGCTGTTGAAGAATTTCATGACAATGTTGTAGAACAGCAGGCCGGTGTTGACCACAACCTGACCACCCTGAGGGACCACATGAATAAATTTGTTACATCCTTCAACAAGCTTTTCCATCTAACTGAGACCATTCAGGAGTCTGTCAAGGAGGAACCTGAGCTCAACAACAGACTACTTCAGGCTTCTCAGAACTTTATTCAGCAAACTGCCAGCCTTCCTGAATTAGTCACCATGCTCAAATCCTTGGATCTTCAATCTCTTATCTCTTCAGTGACAGGGATTCAGACCTCCTTCATCACTCTTGAACGACAGGTAGCTGACTGGCTTAAGTCATCTAGCTCAGTGGCCTGGTCTCTTGGCTCTCGCCTGTATGCCATTGAAAGCTCTCAGGCTTCCCTTGAATCCAAGGTGTCTTCTATTCAACAAGATACTAAGGATATCAAGGCAATGATATCTGAAATGTTCCAGGCCTTTAAAGGTTCCTCTAATGCAGTGGACACTCCAACTTTTGCTCTTACTGACGTTCCCGCAACAGTTGAGGGGGAGGAGAATACTGAAGATCCTAATCCTACCACTGAAGTCCCAGTTACTAAAGCACCTCAGTCACATACTGCGGGGGAGATTCCTGCTCAGGTTGCTCCAATATCCTCATACAAGGAACCTGAAACATCTTCCTCGCAACGGGACAAAGGCAAGAAGAAGCTTTTCGAGGAACCTGACACTCACCTGGTGCCTACAGCCTTAGAGGTCAGGAGTAGCTCTGCTGAAACATCCAAGATTCCCTATGTCATCAATGGGATATCTTATTGGATGACTGAGAATGAAATTTCAGCATATCTTGACAGGGTGGATAGAGAAAGAAAGGAAGCTGAGGAAGAGAGGATTAGCAAACCTGCTCTTATTGAAGTGGTAAATGAAGAAGCTCAGTCTCTTGGGATCAACCCTGAAGAATTGGTAAACAGGGAAGGTGGTGAGAAATTCAAGAGGGCTCAGGAGGCAAGAATTGCGGAGCTCAAACAAAAAAAGGATGCCAAGCTGAAGAAAGCTGCTGAAAATAGGCAAAAGAACATTGACCGATACACATGGATCATGACGCAGAGATTAAACCCTGAAACTATCACTGATGTTAAAATCCATGTGAAAACCAATCCTGCAGTAGTCACCGTCTTCAGGGGTCAGGACAAACGAAACTTTGAGGTTCATGATCCTTTCAAGATCACTGACTTCGGGATCACTGAGCTCGATGAACTAGCTCCAATCATTACAAAGAAAAACAATATAGTGGTCCCGAAACTGATGAAATCCCTCGCAACTCGTTATAATCACCTAACCCAGAAACATAAAGAACTTGGGATTCCCTCTCTGATGCCACCTTCAGTACAAGCCATTCAGGCCGTCCCATCTCAGGAAGCATCGTCTCAGCCCTCTCAAAAGAAAAGGAAAAGAATAGGTACTGAAGCAGAGATCAAGGTTCCTGGACTTGAATGCAACAGAAGCCTTCCTGAAGGGGTTACATTTGTCAACAACACAGTCCTTGAGCTACCTAAAAGAGGCCTATGCTTCGTTGATGAATTTGGGAACCCTTCTTTTCAAAGATGGTCAGATATTGACAAGGCTGGGGTTAAGGCTATGCTGATGTACTTCATGATGGCTTCTCCAATCAAAACTGCTGCAAATGTAAGGTTCTGCATAGACCTGAAAACAAAGATTGAAGCGCATCCTGAAAGACATGTACTGAGATCCAAAAGAGCTAAGCTTGAGGCA
Source organism: Artemisia annua (assembly GCA_014162995.1). Lineage (NCBI taxonomy): Eukaryota > Viridiplantae > Streptophyta > Magnoliopsida > Asterales > Asteraceae > Artemisia > Artemisia annua. Next base: position 16,194 of record LBNU01019605.1, read on the forward strand.
CTTGGTTACCACCTCAACATCTGAAGCTGCAACACCTTCCATCCTTGTTTTTTTTTGTATTTTTGCTAGGAACTGTAGTAGCTATCAATGAACAATGATGTTTTTGTTTTATCAGTGTCCTCTCAAATTACATATAACACTTAGGCTATTTGTATATCCAAATAGGGGGAGACTGTTGGGTCACTGAATTCCCAAACTCTCTTAAACTAGGATTTGAACATAAAATAACCTAAGTGTTTAACTACCTTCAACACAATCAAGTCACTGATTGAACAGTCACTCAGTGAGTCATCTTCAGGATGCTTGGGACAAGCTTAAGAAGAAAAGCTTTCCATTCAGTGAGGCGGATTCTCAGTGATTGGCACCTAAGCCAAAGAAGAAGGTGATGGATTCAGTGAGTGATGATAATAACTCACTGAATCCCAAGTTACTCCTCACTGAAGCAACAAAAGCTAAAGACTGAAGATTAAAGACATGAAGCCTGAAGGGCGGGACAAGGCGGGAAAAGTTTGAAATTACAAAGAGTGTCAGTATCCTTGTAAAGTCAAACTTTCCCTGAATGGCGTGTGTTAATACAAATATCGCCTAAAAACGTTATTTATATTTTACGATCTTTGCTAAGTTTTGTTAATGACAAAGTACAAACTTTAGCTTATAAGTAATTCATCACTTTAGTTTTAAGTCTTGTATAAACTAGACTTAACATTTATTTTTAAACATAAACATAGTTTTTATTTCTTTAAAAAGAAAGTGTCACATCACATTAATAGAAAGTTTATGTGTTTGGCCATCTTTGGTTCTTACACACTTTTGGAAGTATTCCACATTGAGTCAATGCATAAGTTGATGTGACCTTGTGTGTCATAACATAGTCTTTACTTCCATAAAAAGAAAGTGTCACATCTCATCAATGTGCACTTATAGTAAGTTTGTGTGTTTGACCATCTTTGGTTCTTACACAACTTTGAAAGTACTCCTCATTGAGTCAATGCATGATATAGATTGATGTGACCTTGTTTGTCTTGGAGGGATTTACATTGTGTGCAAGTTTGGACATGTCAGTTCTGGCAGAACCCTGGGGGAACACGGGCGGAACCCTTCTGAGGGTGCCGCCGTTTCCGCCAGAGCTGACACTTGGTTGTCTATAAATACCAAACAACTTGCAAGAAATCCCTCATCACTTTAGGCTATATTATTCACATATCCTCTCATCTAACTCAGTAACATTTGACTTGTGTGATTCTCTAATGTAGCAAAGGAGTTCACAAGTTCATCCAAGAAGTTACAAGTTTCAACTCATAAGATGCAAGACTTGTTATCTTTGTTGTGTATAGACTTCGGTAGTTTATACGTTAGTTGTATCATGTGTAGAAGTGATCGGTTTGTATTTTAGGCCTCAAAATATATAGTGTGTAGGGAGTGGTAGTACCCGTGTAAAGAACTCGACATCTAGCTTAGTGTCGGTAAAATTGTGTAAGCGACGATGGGAGTGGTTGTACCCGTGTAAAGAACTCGACATCTAGCCTAGTGTCGGTAAAAGGAATTAGGCGACGATAGGTTGGTTCTACCTCGAACTAGAACTCGGTATCTAGCTTTGTACCGGAAAAAGTGTAAGCGA